>CAAKHB010001314.1:3570-22907 GCA_901007665.1 Aeoliscus strigatus
ATCCCACCCCGTTCTCTGAAATCTTCTACGCCTTTATGCGCAACCTCACCCATGTAGCAGCTCGTGCAGCAGACGACCAAGCTGGATGATTTGTAGACTCGAACAAACAAAACAACGACAATGAAATGATGCATGTTACGCCTCAGTGTACGATCATGCAAGCAGCTCACTGACACGTCAGCACAGGAACCTGACGGCGTGATGTACGGTGAGAGCGTCGTCGTCCATCAACTCGTGCGTTTATGTCGCTGACAAAGTGACACTGGAGCCCAAACTGCACGTGAAGTTGTGCAGGAGGGAACACATAGGGTCGTCTGATTGCGCTCATGAATGTTTAATCCGAGTGTCTCTACCAGGATGAGGTCTGTAAATCTCTTCCAACACCTCCAGGCTATATGTGAAACCATGCCAAAAGCATAATTAAATGTTTTTTAAATCTTTCCCCTTGGAGAGGACACAGAGTAGTGTTACCCTAAAGTGAGTCATGTGACTGGGTGAGTATACTGTATGTACCTGGAAGTACAACGTGTGTGATCGTGTATGTGTGTGTGTTAAGTGAACACACCATCAGTTTATGTCGTGCAAAAAAAAATTAAATGCAGCCCTTTTAATTCCAGCTTTTAAATCATGATCTGAACTTGTTTCTGCAGGATCCAACAAAAGGAAAAACAGTTATAGATTTTTGTAACAATCTTCAAAAAATGTGGATGATTAGTGACTTTTCTAAAATAAAAAAATAACAAAATAAATGTTTTGTGCAAAAACACAGAATTAAGTCAGTCTCATGATGTTACATTCTTCACAATAAACGTTTGCTAAAATATCACCATCATGTTGTGAATGAATTCTTTTTTTGTACTGAAATATAATTAAACTTCAAATAAATTTAGAATCCTGACAAGATGTTTATCAGCTTATCCACCCTAAATGGGAGGGAAAAAACAACAACAATCCTGAGCAATGCACCAGATAAACTGAAGTCTCCAGAAAGACGCTGGCAGCCAGACTCAGGGTCATTCCAGTTCATTCAGCTGATTAAAGCAACAAATTGAAATTTAAACGGTGCATTTGCCCAACGAAAAAGTGGAGTGACACCTGACCTTAGTGACCAACCATCCATAGGAGCAGCTTGGACAGTGATTCGTCTACTAGACTCCTTAGTATTTTTGTGCACGTGTGTACAATTCGGACACTTACTGTAAGGTAATTTAATATTGAGCAGATAATTAGCATCTTTACAAGAAAAATAAATTGTACTTTTAACTTTTAAACCTCACCCCTGCCTATTTTTTTAGAATTCCAGCAATAATACAAACTTTGGGAAAGACTAAATCCACGCTCTGCTTTGGTGTTAAATGGCCAAATTAAAAATGCATTTAACATAATGACACAAAGGTATTAGCTAGTGGCAGCCACATTCTGAAATAATCAGCATGAGTGGAATCTGTTGCATGGCGTCTGCGTCTGTATGGAATCAGAGGGAAATGGATCGGACCGCTGCTGTTTGTCCATTCATCTCAGGTGTGTGTGAACGAGTTGAACAATGACAACTCATCCATCAGCCACAGGGGTTCTACTTCTACCGGCTGGAACCGAACCAAAACCCAAACCAATCCATCATCTCCTTTCTTTGCTTCTCCGACAACGAGAGTGTGTGACAAACGTTTGCGTGGAAGAAGAACAACGGAGCAGCTAGATGGAAAGGAGAGTGAGCAAGGTACGCCACTATGCAGCAGCTGTCGACCTAATTCCTTCTTAACGCAGTGCTTGTGCTCTGATTAAGAGAGTGATCTGGCCTTTAATTTCCACATGACACCGGCTAATGCTCTGTATCTCAATCGCCTCTGCGAGCTCTCCCTCTCCGAACTGGTTCACAGCAGCCTGCGGTGTGCCAGTCAGGAGCGTCTGTTGACCTCACAGGAGATGAGAATTCCTTCAGTAGAAATGAACTCAATATTTAACATGCTCAAGGCTCAAAGAAAAACCTGCTGATCCCCAATAATGCTGCAAAGAACTGAGTAACAGTGAGTATTGAAAATATAAAATACATAAATGTATGCGCAGGAGTTCTTTGGTCTTTGAATAGAAAATCAGACATCCACCAGGATCTACTCTAATAAATTCATTGATCATCAAAACATGCCTTTGTCACTAAAAGTCAAATAGATATTAATACAATCATGAACAACCTTGTTACGCAAATTGTGCACACGATATTTTGTTTTGTTCTTCATTTTCTTTTTTATTTCAATAGTAAAACAAAACCCCCAAAAAGCTCCGACCCTTGACCTTTGGGTTAACAGACAGACCCACTAACCACTGGACCACAGAGACAGTCCACTGCTGCTATCGTGGAGTTCTAGACACAGATGCTAAAAATGAGGAAGAATCCTTCAACAGATTCCTGGATCCAGATGGCTCCAGAACACCACCAACATTTAATCATCTGGGCCCATTATCAGCACTTCCTGAACATTTCATTACAATCTATTCATAACTTTTTAAGTTATTTTGCTGATAGACAAACTAACTAACAAACAAACAGACGGACAAAAATATAACCTGCTTGCCGAAGGTAATTATCTGAAAAGTTTATTTAGGTGATGTGACGGTCTTCAGAAGTATTCACAAGTAAATCTCTACCGCAACAAACCCCAGCTGCGACACACGTTCCAGCTTGGAATCTAACTCCTGGTCTAGCTCTCAGTCCGCTGAAAACAATTCCCACTAACCACACAAAGTATTTCATGCGTGGTTTTATGATCTGTTTCCCGTTACGGTGTCTGGTGGGTGTTTTATGGTATTGCCTGTGATGAAATGCATGACGAACCATAGAATGAATAGTAGCAGGATGTCGTGTTCTGTGATCGGATCGGCTGACAGCAGAACGTCGTCCTCGAAATGCCGTTACATCATTAATACACATCGTCTTTGCCAGACACTCGTATGTGTGATTCTCTCAAGTCTGCTGATCCAAACCAGCAGGAGCAAAACACGTGATCCATTGTGTAAGATGTCGTCCTGGTAGAAACCAAACGGGCAATTTCTGGACCGTTTGAGTTCAGCCCTGGTAAATGCAAAACGCGACCAGCAGGAAAACAATCTATCTTCATCACATCGGTGTGATTAAGGAGACAAAGCTTGAGCAGTGAACAGGACCTGAGGGTGCATTGAAATCTGTTAACAGCTCATGTCTGATGCCACAGCAGAGCATCTTGAATTATCTTGAGGTTCCGTGTGTGTGTTATGTACAAAAAAAATCCACAAAATCTGGCAACTTTCTTTAAAGAGTGAAATCAGCTGGTTGAATACCTACAGAGTGCCGGGCAGCAGTAGTTCTGTTGTAAAGACAAACACAAATATGCTAGACAAAAGTGAAAAATTTGAAAAAGGTTTCAAAAAACAGCAATAAGATGAAAATAGTTACTAAGTAGAGCAAAAAATAAATAAATCTGTTACTGAGTGAATGTGGAATGTGTACACAGCCATGATTAGAAAGGACTAAAAGGAATAAGATGTAATATGATAGTCTGACAAATCTAATACTGTTCAACTGTCACATAAGAATACAATCTGATGGGGCGTTGCATAGAGGTTTATTGAATTTGACATTTTTTCTTTGTTTCCTCTTCAAGAGGTTGAATAAACACTCAGCTTTCAAGATGTACACAAGGGGGTTTATGTCAGTGTACCCACAGATATGAGTGGCAATAAAGCTACTGTCAACATGAGGTGTTTGTGTGTGTGTGTGCTGAGTACATACGCACCATTCGGATGGCCATGTGGAGTGTATGTGAGAGAGGTGGCGTTGCTAGGAGCACCAGGTTGCGTGCAGACAGTGGTAACAGAGTAGAGACGCGGCGGCAGCAGCAGCAGCAGCAGCCTGGCGGTGGAGAAGAAAGGAGTGGAGCAATGCCAAGAAGATTCCCCCTGAGAGAGAAGGCGAGAGAAAGGCAGTCAGACAGAGAGACACACTGATATGATCACTGGATGATATAAGAACATTTATCAAGAAAAACATTGTGTGTTTCCACTCCGACTTGGACATACAACACTAAATCATTCAAAGACTTATTTCAGCAGCTTTCCGGAAAAGATAATATCTTGGCTGAACATGGTTGTGACAAAACAGCAGGAGGGAAGAGATGCTTCACAAGGTTGACTGGGACAACGAGATGGAGAAGGAGACTGAGTCAATCTGTTGGGTTCATGTTTGCCATCCCTCCTCATGTCACCCATCCATCAGAGGAACTATTTCCAACCAGCCCACGTCACTTCCTTGCTTCCCCTACTGAGCTTCCCCCTTGTTTTCCGTTTGTTGTCTCTTTTTCTTTCTTCCTTCTTCCTTCTCTTGGTTTGTCTTTAAAACGGGGCGTCGTGTGAACGGGCTATGCAAATGAGATGGTTATTACCCCACTGCTCATCAAGCCGCGCAGAGGAGACATTAATAGGCTGATGAATATGCATGTGAATTTGTTAATTAAGTTAATTATTCTGCTGAAAATGCATTCGTCTTCCAAGGACATCTTCCCCAGGATTTCAACCTGCTCCACTCATTAGTCATGCGATGTTTCATACACAGAGTGAGAGGGAGAGAGGGAGAGAGGGAGGGAGACAGTGGGAGGGAGCGCGAAGGGGAGAGGGGACAATGCTGTTCAGGGAAGTGGGTGCGAAGAACAGTTGGGCTTGCGAAACTATGGGGTAAAGATAATGTATTTTAAAGTCATCAGCGCTCACAATGGGATGTGCTTGTAATGGCTCAACGCATCCTGCTTTCCAGATATGGGACATTATCTCTGAAAAGCTGGAGTTTATACTTTTAGTTTTGTGCTTTCCTCTACCTCGCTGCTTCTTTCTCCCTAATTGCTTATTAAACCCCTGTTAAATGAACTTTTTGTGCCAACTTTCCAGCACATTAATTAATTGTTTTAGCCAATTAAGTGCCGTTGTGCAAATGAGCCTCATCACAAATGGTCCTATAGGGCCGACACCCCCGCCCCCCTCCTCTTTTCTCTCTCCTTCTCCCTCTCCCCTCCCTCTCCCTCGCTTCTGGGCAAGCCCTCCCAGCTGCCCTTGCACTTCAAGGCACTTGGTGCCAAAGAGGCGGAAACTGTGTCCTGATAATGCTGTTCTGTTTTCTGGACCATATCAGGCCTTCGGGCTGACTGATCTCATAGTTGTATGACAGCTGAAAAGCAAACATTGTTTTTTTTATTATTATTTAAAACTGCACTGTAAATGTGTCGTTTAGATTGCCTGGTGTATTTTGTCCCCTAGCCATGAAATGAGGAGATGTGTCTGAATCAAATGGGGTATCTTCATTCACAGCAGGTAGAATGTGAGCTCACTAAGGGAGACGGTGAGGGAAAAAACAAAAAAAACAAACAGGTTGTGTACTTCAAAGCGCTCATAAGGTTGCCAAGCTGTTCACACATCTTCATCCCTTGTTAAAAGTGGAAACATGCAGAGGAAATCAAACACATGTGTTTAGAGAAATGTTGTACGGACCTCTCCTTCAGCAGCAGACACAAGTCATATGTGCATCATATGACTATGCCCATATGCTCATGGGTGTGTTTATTATTTTCCCCCCAACACACACTTTCCAGAGGAGCGGGCTGAACTTTCTATTCTTCGGCTCACGTTTGGCTTGGCCCACTGAACTGCTATTCGGATGTGGCACTGATACGCCCAACAGGGGGATTAGGGAAGGTTTAGCAACCGTGCCAGCCTCACTCCCCATGCCACCCCTTCCCTTGACTTGGAGGGGGGTCCCGCTTGGCATGGCAAGGTGAACTAGCCTCTGATTGATGGGCATGGTTTCAGCCCATGACTGTGCTCCCAAAGGCCTGTGTCTCGCTTCCTCTTCTCCTACTGCAGTTTTGGCAGCAGCGCCCACCTCCGCCTCCATGCCAGGCAGCCAGCTAAAGCTCCTGGTGGGCACATCAATTACACAGCGGCACCGCCCCGCTTTTCTTGTGTCTATCCATGGGTTTGTTGACTGCCTTAAGACCACGCCGTTCTGGTCCCTCTTCATCTCCTCTATAGCTATTCTATGTACGAATGTGTGTGGGGTTGGATATGATGATCCCCACTGAACAAATTAATATATATTCATATGCACACTTCTGGGCAGGTCCTAATGGTTGGTGGGAAATCCTCCCCAGAGGGTCTTCATTGGCTCAGGCTCAGCTGTACAATGGGCTCAGGTGTGTGTATGATCCAGAGCTTAATTATTGCCTCAGTGGTGCTGAAAAGAACAGGATATAAAATGTACACACTGTAAAAATAAATAACCATCAGGATGGCACACTGCGATCCAATGTCGATTAACAAGATTATTTCAACCTTATTTAGGATTTTTGGCGCGGAGTTGCTCTGGGCAAGACATGAATCATTTACTTGCGGCGCCATCTGGAGTCTCCATCAGTCCACTGACTTTCACTCGCAGCAAAACCAAGAAAAGGGATTTTTAAAAATGTACGACGTGGATAAAAGGACTTAACCAATTATACTTACCGTGGAGAATATTCTGGTGCTTATTTTTAAGTCTGAACTGACGCTGAGGTCAGAGAAAAACTCGCAGAGTGGTGCAAACAGTCGCCTCCAGGAGCACGGCGGTAGTACGGAAGCCCGGATGGAGACGCGCGGAACGCGAAAGGGGGAGTTGGGACAATGGCGGCGGGGCCTGGTGTCTCTATGCAGGGTAGTCCTGCCACTGAACTTACCCTCCCTGCTCCGCCAGGAGGGAACCAAACACACCTTGGAGAGAAGGTGAAAACGGAAGAGGTAACAGGTAAGAACGTGAATGTTTTTTGCGGGGTAATTCGGGCTCACAGTCCTGGTGTGCTAGCAAGCGCAGCACAAGCTAGCAGTCAATTAGCTTCAACCAGTGTTTTCCTTTTCGGGGCAATAAGTTAATGCATTCACACGCCTTGGTGTGTTGCTGTGAAAAATGAAATTCGTTTGTGTGATTCAGGTGGATGGCACTGGGCTGTCTTTTGTTTTTATGTCGCATTTACATTAGCTCAGGAAATGATAAGCTAACGTCAATAAGCTAAGCTAACGATCACGTCAACTGTGTGGAGGCTTGCAGAATGTTTACGAAAGTAAGTCTTCTGCATTACAGCGGGTTCTAATGTTCTAGTGTTTGACCGGAAGTGTCAAAACGTTGTGTACGAGGATGCACTTATTTGTAATTGCTCAAAATATTGATTGTCAACAAACAATGCCTCTGCTAGTTAAACGTCCATGTTCTGTTGACAAAGCACTCAGTGAAATGTGGTTGTTTTTCTTACCTTGTAAAAAATAAGAGAAACAGGGGTATTTTGTTGGAGATTCTTGTGAGTTATTTGTGAATCGTGTGATGTTTTTTAATGTGTAGATTATCTGTGATCGACAATAAATGTCTGAATGTTATGAACAGCTGTCAAAGTCAAACTATGGGAACTTCATTCTTTTCTTATATTAAAATGGAAGTCCTTTATAATGACAATTGTGTTTATAGAAAGTAGTTGAAACGTCAAAGGCACAAATTATTACATTTCATGGGGTTGGAGTTTTGTTTATGTGTACATTTGGGGACAAACAGTGGGTATTCAGGAAAGCTGAAGTTATTTCTGCTGTCATTCACCATAGTTAGTTGAATTCATTTCCTGGAAATGACTGAGTCCGGATTATTTTTCGATATCAGAAGAGGATAGTCGATAAAAGCAGTGCACATGTGTGGTGTGGTATAAATATCTTAACAATGATATTAAAATCAATTATTTACTCAATCTATTTTCAGAAACAGAGAAGCAAAGTCGTATGACAGCTTTGCTGGAGAGGCTTCATACCAAGCACAATGCTTCACGGCCATGGCAAGAGACGTGCAAAGTTGTTCGTCAGGCCATGGTGAGACATTTCTGAGACATTTTCTGACAACAGTTATCAATTTCATGTAACAAATCCTACATTGAATCAGCAATTTTGAAAGACCTGGTGAAAACATTTCTTTTTCTGTTTTGCTTCACGCTCGTTTCCAGGAGAAACGCGGGATGATGAACGCTGCTGGTCACCAGCTGTTGCTCACCTGCCTCGAGACCCTGCAGAGAGCTCTAAAAGGTGAGGCTGCCATGGGTAGAAATGCAATGTCTGGATAACTGGTGCACTTGGGAACTAGTTTATGTTATTGTTATGGGTAAAATGTTCCTCTGCCACTCTTTTTCAGTCTCGTCTTTGCCCTCCATGACAGATCGACTAGAATCCATTGCTCGACAAAACATGTACGTTTTTTGCCTTTGCCCCATGTTGATTCATCAGCATTTCATCTACCAAATAATAATGAAGAATGCTCCGCAGCGATTTTCACTTCTCTAAGATGTAAAAACAGAGAAACGAATGAATCCAATAGCTAGAGCAGCTCCAGGTTATTAATCCCCCGTGTTAGTACTTTGTCCCTGGTCATGGTCCATTGTATGTACTGCTGAAAATTTGCATTAGAAATTTGCATGTCTTGACAGAATTGTAACTGTTGACTGGTGTTTTCATTCTCAGAGCTAATTACTCGTCATGTCTTTGCAGGCTGGGTTCTCACCTCAGCCCGTCAGGGACCGAGTGCTACATCACATCGGACATGTTTTATGTGGAGGTGCAATTGGACAGCGGTGGCCAGTTAGTAGATGTCAAAGTGGCCCACCAAGGAGAAAACCCTACGGTTAGTATGAAGTACGGGAGCAATGGCAGTCAAACTATAAAACTATTTGGAAGCTTAGAACCGAGTTTGTCAACTTTGTTAATGTCACACCTACACTGAACTAAGTTGCTCTGTAGAACAATTCTGTAAAAATGAAGTACCTCATCTTTTTCTGACTGTTGGTTACAGAGCTGCCCAGAGTTGATTCAGCATCTAAGGTGAGTCGTAGATGCACGTGTAGATCCTCAGTGGCGGAAGCAGACCATAGAGTGCAAGCTCTTGAGTTTTGTTTCAGGCACTCATTTTTCATTTTGAATCATTAGGGAGAAGAACTTTGAAGAGTTTTCCAAACATCTGAAGGGACTGGTTGACTTATACAAACTTCCTGGAGACAAGTAAGTTAAAAACCTGAGGTTAAATGGCTGATATGTGTTTTGTCTCTCATTTCTCTTTGATCAATTTAACACATTGTTGTGTTTTTGTATATCTGATCATCTCACTTTGTTTCTGCACTCCAGTAAATTAAAAACCAAGATGTATATTGCACTGCAGTCACTCGAGCTTGATCTCACAAAGATGATGCACATGTTCAGGTGGGTTTACAAATCTTCATTAAAGTTCCGTTGTCCATCTATCATAGACATTACATTTTTCTTTTTATAAAGCGTCTTATTTTTTTGGTTTTCCTAGAAAGCCAGAAGAATTCAAGCATTTGTTAAAACCACTCCTTCGTATTTGGCAGGTTGGCAACCAATGCTAATACGGTAGAGACCATTCTTCACGGCAGTGTTGGCCTGCTAACAGCGAGGAGTGGTGGCCATCTTGTTTCTCTGCAGTGTTACATGTCCCCTTACGACATATTTGAAGAGGGAACGGGCATCCACCTGAACCTGACAGACAGCAATGGTACACTCATGATGGGAAAAGTCCAGCAGACAATATAACCATAAGAATTAGTGTCAAGTAGATAGTAATCAGGTCTGGTGTTCTTTGCAGTGCCACGCTCTGTGGGTGTAAGTGTTTCTGTCACGATCGAGGGAACGTCCACCGCCTACAAGCTTCCAATTGCTCCCCTCATCACTGGATCCCACCCGGTGGACAGCAAGGGGTACGTAAGCGACCCTCTCCTTCGATGTCTTGAATTGAACTACTAGGGCTAATGCACTGTCGTTGTGTGGCGTGACCAGTCAAGTACAGAGACTGATGAGTTTGTCTGCTTCAGGACACCTTCCTTTTCCACTGTGACCAACACCAACTGTGTCGACCTACCAGCTTGTTTCTTCCTCAAGATGAACCGCCCCATGCCTTTCTCACTGTCCTTCATTCAGAGACTTGGCAATTCTACGTGTGAGTGTTACTGGTTACTTTTGGAATTTAAATGTCGAGTTTTCTACAGTCATGGGAGAAATTATTAGACCACCCACCCAGGCACATGGCAGCTGTCATCAAAAACATTAGTTATACAATCAAGTACTACCACCTGTGTGTATCATGACTAAACGAGAGAAAAGAAAACATGGAATTCCTAAATTCACTGCCTTTGGCAGTGCAATGCCACAGCTATTGGTGTCAAAACTTAATTGATTTTGGTTCTTATCAAGAAAACCGTGGAAAATGGTTAGATAGCAGCGCTTATGAGTTATTTTTATTATCGTTTATCTGTGTGCAAATTAAAATGAACAAGAAATTGAAAACAAGTGGTCTAATGATTTCCTTCCTTCGGTTTCAGAATTGCTGCAGATCTTACACATATGTCGTGCTTCAAAATTTCTGCAAGGTTATTTTTCACATATTTATCCAAAGGGAGTCCAACCTGTTAAACATTTGACTTTTGTTTGTGTGAGTTGGTTGGAATTCAGCATCCTTTTCCAATTCCTCCCACAGCGATCCCAGTGTTTGAGAGTCCCCCCAGCCTTTCTCCTCTCTACCAGCTGATAGTCCAGAGCCAGCTTCAGCTCCTGGAGGAGAGCAGCACCTCATCATCGCCTCCAAACAACATGCATTTCTATTCAGTGAGCGAACACACCCACACCTCCTGTCCACACAGGGATAACGATCACTTCTAACATTTACATTGGAGCACTGAGTCAGTACTCCTGAATAATTACATTTTTATCCAAGTTAGAAAGACTGATTACATTGTGGATAGAAGTGAAACACTTGTAACACTTGTATACTCTGCTGCCAACAATTCAAATTATTGTTAGACATAATTCACTCCTCCTTTAAAACTGCTGTTGCTGTTGTACTTTCAGGTGTTGCCGGATCAACAGCACTGTTACTTCTTGAATGGAGATGCTCCGGTGCAGGACGGTCATTCCCTTCAAGGAGCTTTAGTGTCCAAGATCCCCTTCCGCCACCCGGCACAGGTGCCACTCCTGCTCGATATCATCCGACACCAGGCAGCCTACAACACCTTGATTGGCAGCTGTGTGAAACGGACTTCCATCAAAGAGGGTGAGGATCCTGTTTGTCTTCTATTGTTTTAGGTCTGTCTTGGACATGAAGCTTTATGTGTCTGATGCATTGAGCTACTTTTTCCCTAGTCTAATCTTTGCTGGTGTCCTCACAGACAATGCAGGTCTGCTGCAGTTTGAAGTGTGCCCTCTGACCGACTCAAGCTTCAGCGTCTCCTTCCAGCATCCTGTCAATGAATCCTTAGTGTGTGGTAAGTTGAAATACAATAGCACGTATTTCTGGTGTCAATGCTAATGTGAGTTTTGTCCCCACATGACCTTTTCCTGGTAGTTGTCATGGAGGTGGTCGACTCTCGACAGGTGTCCTGCAGTCTATATAAAGGACTGTCTGATGCACTGATCTGCACTGATGAATTTATTACCAAAGTGGTCCAGAGGTGAGATTAGTATTTCATCCTAAATATATCAAGTGGAGCATAGTATTTTTCAGGGTGATTTTTTTTCCCATTTCATCTGTCTTGCAGGTGTATGTCCATCCCTGTGACAATGCGGGCTATCCGAAGGAAAGCAGAGACCATTCAGGCAGACACTCCAGCCCTCTCACTCATTGCACAGACCGTGGAGATCATGGTTAAGAATAACCTGCCACCATCAGGCAGTCCCGCCTACAACATGGCTGCAGCAGCGGGAGATTTAACTAACCCGATGGGACTGCCTGGGCTCACAGGGGGCAGCACACCGACTGGTGGAGGACCCCCAGGGGGACCCGGTTTTTCTGGTCCACTACCTTCTCTGTTTGGAATTTCCAGAGCAGAAAGGCAGGCCCAAGGCAGCGAGTGCCAGGCCCAAGCTGGAGTGACTGGGCAGCAACAGTTGCAACAACAGCAACAGCAGCAGCAGCAGCAGCAGCAGCAGGCAGGACAAGGCCATTCAGACGACTACAACAAAGTCACCCAGAATCCAATTCTGACCAGTCTGTTACAGATAACAGGAAGTGTCGGTTCAAGTCCCAGCTCCCAGACTGCACCGCCACCCCACCAAACTCCACCCCCGACATCCTCCCCTGCCAGCAACACAAAAAATCACCCAATGCTTATGAACTTGTTAAAAGACAACCCCACGCAAGACTTTGCTGCTCTGTATGCCTCTAGTCCTTTGGAGAGGCAGAACTCTTCATCGGGATCCCCACGTACAGACAGCATGGGAGGATCCTGCCCCCCAGGAAGCACTAAATTCAAGAAGAAGCGTTCACGAGGGACAGAAAAGGGTGGCATGCCTGGAACTGCAGCTGGTGCTGGTGGAGGTGGTGCTCTAGGCATGAAATCACAACAGGCGTCAGTGTCCCAGCACCACCAGCACCACCCAGTCACACACGAGGATGATTTCCACCGTGAGCTCCTTTCTATGGACGTGGACGCGTCTCAGAATTCTATCTTCGATGTAAACCTCACGGGTGATGGCTTGGACACGCCCCACAGCATCACACCTGCTCCCAGCCAATGTGGAACCCCGCCCTCTGGCCCCAGCATGCCTTATTCACAGTCTCACGCTCAGTCTCAGCAGCAGCAACCTCCAGGGAACATGCCTCCTCGCATGGTACGCCTTTCCAGCTCTGATAGCATCGGACCAGATATCACAGAAATCTTGTCGGATTTGCCTGACCAAACAGGCAAAGGCAGCAGCGGAAGCCACAGCCAGCACCCCATGGGTAGTGGTGGGGAGGATGGGGGCCCGCTAGGCACTCCCATCCGTGACTCCTCCAGTTCAGGCCAAGGTAGTGCTGTGTTTGATTCTGCAGACATTTTCAACACCAACAGCAATGAGAACCCTTTTACAGATGCCGCTGATCTGATTGCTGAGGCAACTGCAACTGCTTCCACTCCCACTATTGACTCCTCTTCCACTAACTTCTTCCCTGATGCTGCTGACTTCAATCCTGACCTTTTGACCTCGGGCCATGGCTTCCCCCAGAACTACTTTGATGACAGTTCTCCAAGTGCTGATGGAGACATGGACCTGGGAAAGGGTTTTGGTGGAGGTAGCCAGCAGAACACCCCATCAGGTACACCTCAGAATCCCACTCCACACAGGCAGAGCACCCCAGAGCCCTCACTGAAGGACCCTTTTGATATGGGAATGGTTTTTGGACCCAGCGGCAGCAGTGGTGGTAAACCACTTCTCACGCAAGCTCCTGATCTAGGAGACACTCATGGAGGAGGGTCCCAGAGCCCCCTCATGATGGGCTTGGGACCTGCATGTGTGGATTTTAAAAGCGCCGAGCCTAAAGTTAAACCGCAGTCGGGACTCATGCGCCCGAAGGATGAGAACGGAGGCAGTGGAGGAAGCAGCTCTGGAATGGCGAGCGTCTCAACAGAGGGCAAACAGGTCAAACGTAGCAGAACCCCCTCCAGTGAAGGAAAGTCCAAAGATAAACCACCCAAACGCAAAAAGATGGACCCAGATGGGAAGTCCCCCTCTCACAGCTCAGGGGGACGACCGTATACACCACCTAGTGGTGGCTCGGGCTCTGGGGGAAGCGGTGGAGGGTCCAAGTCCCCCGGTAGTTCAGTGCGGTCGCAGACTCCACCGGGTGGGGCCACACCTCCAATTCCCAAAATCACAATCCAGATTCCAAAAGGGACCATAACTGGGGGGAAAACGTCATCACATAGTGGATACACATCCAGCAGCTCCGCCACAAGCAGCACAGGAGGAGCAGGGGGAACAAGTAGCAGCAAAAGCCACCATTCTCACTCCTCCTCAGGGAAGATCAAGTCCAAGGAAGGCTCAATGGCTCAAAGCAGCAGCTCCAAGCCAGGGAGTGTAGGAGTTGGAGGTGGACCATCTCAGTCGAAAGGCTCCTCTCAGGGAATGGGTGTTGGCAAACCAGGATCGTCTCCAATCACCAAACATGGTCTTTCGGGTCCTGGAGGTAGTGGAAGTGGGATCGGAAGTGGTAATAAAATTAAGCCCCAGGGGGGGAAACCTCCTGGGTCTCTTATGAACCCCAGCATTAAGCCCAATATCTCCCCCTCTCACTCCCGTTCCAGTAGCTCTGGTGACAAATTGTCCTCCCCCATGAAAATTCAGCAGTCCCAAGTTCCCGGAACACCTCCTTCTTCAAAGGCAAAATCGCCAATGGGCTCAGGAAGTAGTAGTTCTGGTGGTTCAAAGTCTTCTTCTGGTGGAGGTATCAGCTCCCAGAAGCCAATGGGTGGTAGTTCTTCTGGTTCCACATCGTCTTCATCATCTTCTGGCTCCTCATCTTCAGCTGCTTCCATGAACTTTTCTGGAGGCTCCCAGTCTCAGTATGGAGGTGGTGGATCTGGAAGCGGAGGTGCATCAGGAGGGGGAGGAGGCAGTGGTAGCAGCGGAGGCGGTGGAAGTGGTGGAAGTGGAGCTGGTCAGAACAATGCAAACAACCCCAATGCCAAAGGAAAGTCTCCTAGTCGCAACAAGAAGCCCTCTCTCACAGCCGTCATCGACAAACTGAAGAGTGTAGGTGGTGGAGGACTCGGAGAAGATGGTTCTGAGGTTGGTCCACCGGGAGGAGGAGGAGGAGGAGTAAGTGGTTCTGGATCTGCTCCCAGTAGCGGTCCTGGTAATGCTCCCAGTAGTGGACCTTCAAACATGGGTCCCTCCAAGCATGCCACGTCTTCCCAAAGTGGAGACTATAAGCGGGAAAAGTCAGATAAAGAGGGAAAAGCAAAAGTGTCTGTTTCAGGGGGAAACAGTGGGGACAAAAAGCTGATGGATCCTAAAACGGGTGGGGTGAGTGGGACCGGTCTGGCTAAAATCATCATCAGCAAACCAGATGGTGGCTCACCAAGCATCAAGGGCAAAGTGACGCATCCGAAAGGAGGGGAGGGGTCTGGTGAATCAATGCGCCCGCAGATTTCAAGTCTAAAAGCTTCCCCTCTATTCAGCGGTTCCACTCCCAAACACGATCGTTCCTCCCCAAGTCACAGCCGCTCACCAGGGTACACGCCACTCAACCACGACAGCGAGAGCGAGTCCGGCAGCAGCTCGGTAGCAGAGAAATCCCACCAGAACAGTCCCAGCTCGGGCGACGACCAGTCTATGCGCCCCCTTTCCACCCAGGACTACATGAGCTCCATACCGCTGAGCTCGGGGGAGAAGCACAAGAAACACAAAAAGGAGAAGAAGAAGCAGAAAGAGAGGGAACGGGAGCGAGACAGGGAACGGGACAGGGAGAAAGAGAAGAAGAAGTCATCCATGTCCATGGGGTCATCGTCCCATCCAATAAAACCAGACAACTGGTCGCGGTCGCCCATCTCGGCCTCTGATTCATCTTTGTCCATGCTCGGTTCAGAGCGTTCATCACGGCCCAGTCCGATGTATATGAGAAATGAGGATGACGACCTCATGGACTCGGCTCTCACCGGCAACCTCTGATTTTTATTTACCCCTTTTATCCACCAGTATCTTTCATAGATACATGCCTTTTAACACATAAAAGGAACTCTTATTTATTCAAGCTCTAATGTACAATTGGGGATTTTAGAATGTTTTTCTCCAAGTGATTGAAGATTTTAAAGGATCAGTAAGGTGTACAATAAGGCTACAAAGTTGTTCTCACAAAGCAAGAGGCTGTCAGCTCCAAATGTGTAAAGGGGATTGACAGCTGCTGATGCAATGTTCGTTTTTGCGTTTAATACATCAAGTATGTGGTTGTTCATGTAATTGTCAAACATTTTAGCGCACCCCTGCCTGTCTTGTCAAACACGAAAAAAGTGTTTTGAAAAAGCAGCAAGCAAGAAGTGTTCAGTTGCCTTGCTTTTTTCTGATGAAACTAAATTTGTAGATTTTCATACTGTTAAACTGGATGATGATGTTGGAGGAAAATATATACCAGTATTTTTTTAATTGTAGGAGTTTTGGAGGAATGCAATTAAACGTTTGTAACTTGGAACATTTTCAGTCACTTTCTTTTTAATTCACCGGTATTCATTTCTTGATTGTCAGACACTGAAAAGCTGTCTGACATTGTGTCCACAGTGGTAAAACGTCTGTAAATATGCACATAATTGTGTTGGTTGCTGTAAATGAACTTATCCTGTCATGCTCCGCAGGTTCTCCAGTAGGTGGCAGCAGTGTATCAGACAGCGCCATCATTGGCAGCTGAGTTCCATGGTGCTCTGGGGTGGGCTGAAGCTCCCCTAAGAAACACTTGGAGGTTAAATGAAGTTTCACACTTTTATTCACAAATATTATAGAAGAAGGCTTGTGAAGTGATGGTTGAAAAAGACAAAGAATAAGACTGTTTGCAAATATAACGTCGCGTATCTTCCCTAATATTTAACATATTGACATGAATTTATGAGACAATTAACAGGAATGAGGGGAAATCAGTCTACACTTTAGATAGAAACCCTGTTAAGTGACAGCTTGAAACATATCAAATGATGTATTTGTTGTCTGTTTTGACTGCAACAAGTTCCAGTGCTCCTTTGGGTCTTTGTAATCTTCTCAGTGTGCAAGAGGAGTAACGATACAACACTGGCAGAGAAACGTGGCGTCATGTACCAAGTAGAAAATCCCAAGAATCTTACTGTGCACAAAGAAAAAAAAACACAAGACCTTTGTCCCAAGTGACACCACCAGAAACCAAACGTGGCTCCCAGTTGACCTTATGACCCCTGGCCTCACTTTCCTTCAATTTAGCTGACTGGCCTGTTTTGCCCCAGAGGCCCTGATGAACTGCTTAGCTGACAGAAATGAGAGATTCCAATAATAATAAAACACCTTACAGAGCCAGGAGACTGTCAGCTGAAATGACACAAACGTACCATCAGATGTCTGAGCATGATGATGGATTACAGTGCTTCGTTGGTTTCTTGTTCCTGGATTCGAGAACCAGTTGTTTGCTGGATGCAGGCAACAGTAGTCAGGTACAACTGTGGTAACACAGAAATCCAGAATCCAGGATGGTGTTAGTACTGTCACCTCATAGCATGAAGTTCTTTGGTTCTATTCTTGGCCGATTGTCTTTTTTACTGCCACAACCAACGTCTCCACTCTTCATCCCCATCA
This sequence comes from Aeoliscus strigatus, assembly GCA_901007665.1. Lineage (NCBI taxonomy): Eukaryota > Metazoa > Chordata > Actinopteri > Syngnathiformes > Centriscidae > Aeoliscus > Aeoliscus strigatus. The sequence goes on from CAAKHB010001314.1 coordinate 20,719, forward strand.
CTCCAAGCTTCACTGGGCTTCACACACTGAATCTCACTGCTTCGGTGTCTCATTCTCCTCATACGCCATTGTTGGTCTTCATCCCTTCTGAAACGGCCAAAGTTATGACATTGATGTGCTTTAAGGCTTTTCAGCTTATCTCACTCTCTCCACTCAAGTCATTTTTTCCTTCAACATGCTGAATATCTCAAATATTGCTCTGAGTACTTTCACCTTTTCTCATCATTTTTGCTCCTCAGACTGTCCCTCTGCTTCCTCTGCTGTCGTCCATCCATCTCATCCCTCATCTCCAGCTTGTTATCGCCAGAAATCACTCAGCGTTTTCTCATGAGCACCATGGTTAATATATCTCATGTCTGCTGTGCAGCACACGAGGAAGAGCTGCTGCCTCCAGTTTATGTTGCAGATAAGCAGCTATAAGAAGCAAGTCATACGACAGAGAGTTAAGCTTTATGACTGCAAACAGCTTTTTAAAGCAAATGAAGGGAAAAGGGTGGAAACGAGGAGCTAGTACTGCAGTAAAGCAGAGGGAGGAGGGAATGTGTCATATTGTGGTGCTGCTTACTGAGGAACGATATTAAAGGTGGCTTTAATAAAAAAAAATCAATTTAATAACATGGTGTAGAATTTACTGCCATAAACAAATTGATTGAACCAAAACTAAGCAGATCAGATAAAATGATTTGAATTTATTTGAATCGTTAAATTGTTCATTCATCAATAAACAAAATAATTTAACCATAGATTATCAATTCTTCATCCTTCACTTGGGAAAACTACCTTCTGTCGATTCGTTGATCAGCATCATCCATTTTTATTTTCACTCAAGTTTTCCATGGAAAAACAGCAGAGTCTTGTTTTGACACATCTTATTACTTTGCAGGTTGTGTGAAAATGCAGTGCTGAGGCAGATTTCCTCAGCGTGTGGAGCTTTGCAGTTGGTGGCTGTGAAAGTGTTTTGCTTGCAAAACTGACTGAAACAGCAGCTTTGTATAAACCCACTGCTGCGGCCTGTCAGCGCAGTTGGTTAACGGGCAAACACAATAAAATCACACCTGAAAATGTTGTGTTATGATAACGACAGAGCCAGCACTGAAATGCGACATTGAATGAAACAGACGTTAATTGCATATTGTTTTCCAGCGTGTTGTTCGGACTGCTCTGCTTGGAGCTTCCAGGTCTAATCACACTTTCCCAAAAAAGGCTTCATCAGCTCAAACTTACACCATCTGCTGTGGAATGAGGGGATAAAACAGGTAGGTGATAGAAAGTTGTGAACCCCTGCTGTGCAGTGGCCAACCTGTTCTCATCACTTGGACTACTGCAATAACGACTTTTAACAGCAACATTTTCTGCTCCTCTTGTGTTTTATCGGTGCACCAGACGCCTGCAGCAGCCAAATACCCAAGTTGGAAATGTAAGAAATGACTATCAAAGTAATGTAACTAATTACATGTGTTTTCTAAATGTTAAATGAATGTTCCCAAATGTTTCAAAGTGAAAGGTCTCAGTGTTTGAACTTACAGCAGCATCAACATCTAACTCCTTTTAACACCGACGGTATCCCCAGCGCTACATCAATGCTGCTGCTAATGCTAACTTGTGCTCTCAGAAAACCTTGAACGGTTGCTGAAATCTGAGAACTTGTACTCGGTTCCCCTACCTGGTGTGAAAACAGAGCTGAGAGTCATTACGGTAATCCTGGTGGGATTACCGTAATGGTTTGATATGTGGTGGGTACAGAGACGACAACCCCCTTCCCACTGTGAAAAGTGGTGGGTACGGAGACCACGGAACCCCCCACACACTTCAGCGGTGTTTCCTGTAGTGTCGAAATGTGCTAGACTCTCCTTGGAAATCTGGACATTTTAGAAATTTCAGCACTGATCGATGGAGATGGATGCGGATTTCAACGTGATCCACATGTTTTTAACTGATCTACAGTTCAGCATTGACTCGCTGACGATCGCTGAGGTCTCGTGTTCAGTGAATCAGTGCATCAGCGATCAAGTCCTGCTCCGTCTCTATTCTCTCACTTGTCTGTGACAAAAACTTACAGGAACTGTGTCGTGGAAAAGCACCATGACTGCACTGACTCACCTTGTCGTTGTCATTGTTTCATATCCTCAGTATAAAAAAAAGTGATGGGAACATGTACCCCCCCCCCCCCCCCCCCCCCCCCCCCCCCC
>CAAKHB010001314.1:36041-84814 GCA_901007665.1 Aeoliscus strigatus
CCTCCCCCATTTTCGGAGTCCCCCCTGGCATACGAGCGCTCTCCCTCCCTCTCACCCTCTATCAGTCCCAACCCCTCATTGTCAGAGTCCTCACATTCTCCCTCCATCAGTCCCTCGCTGTCACTGGCGTCCAAAAGCCAGTCAAAGTCTCAGGCACAGCCGGTCAAGTCTCACTGTTTCCAGGAGCACGTCTTCCGGAGGCCGACCAGCTGCCAGCGGTGCAAACATATGATCCAAGGTACTTTACATGACATCATCACACTGAACAGTACATTCATGACTGATGTGTGTTTCTGGAGGTTAACTCATCGCTTAAGTCCAGTCCAGACCAAAATTTGAGGAGCAACAGAATGGTTGGTCTGTCAGTCTGAACGGTCTCGTTACACGTTAGCGCTAGTCAGCGCTAGAAATTCCAGAGGGTTCTACCTATTCAACTGAAGATAATGGTTGCTGACCGTCACTAACGTTCTGACCAATCAGCTGCAAGGTGGTACCCACAGGGGCGTGTCTGTGGCTGTGTGACTGTGAGCCCTACATGCTAACAAATATACTAACTTTTGAACATTTGAACGTTGTTATCTATGCAAACAAAATCACCAAGAGTGTTTATCGCGTACATTCACCAATAAGAAGAGTTGATTCTCCAGTGAGTTTGTTGTGCTGTTCCGCCTTACGACACGTCGCACTGCACCCATGGCTATGGAGATGACGGTGGTTTATGTGAGGCCACGATGAGCGGGCGCAGCTCGGGAGTGCTGCGTTTGGAATCTTTGTTCTGGACTGGACTTGAGTTTATTTCGTCATGAAGAAGATGATTTTTGATTGTCCAAGGAGTAGGTCATTGCACAGGTCAATCTGTAGATGTCACTTTATTATTAATGCATTTTATAGCAGGTATCACACTCACTTCAGAAAAATGACTGCAATTTTTCCTAAAAAAGTCTAAAAGAACAGGTTTTCTTTCAATTGCAAAACAACTGCCTGCTTTATTTAAATGATCACCCACATCTTTCCTCCACCTAATTAAAGTGATGAGTGCTGAGTCACATTGTCAGGCTGAGGGATGAATGCACGCCTACCGACAGCTAATGAAACAAATGTCAGTTTGAACACCACTGTAACTTTGCAGTCCAAACACTTGATGCTGCTGATCGTTAGCGCAGGAAGACAACTGTGTCATGTAGTGAATTCTGCTGTCCATGCAGGGAACTCCAAGCAGGGACTGAGATGTAAAGCCTGTAAGCTGGCGGCCCACCTTTGGTGCACGTCTGAGCTCTCCCAGCAGCCCTGTAATGGCAAGGTAAGAACACCCCCACCCACATCCTGCACCTGTCAGAGGGACATCTACCAGCACAAAATAAGCAGGAACAGTGTTTCTCCACAAGTGTGTGGCTTTGGGGTGGCAATGTATGTAAGGTATGACACAGGTCGTCATCCAGGTCATCCAGTGTCAGCAGGGGTGTGAAAGTCTGTCTCAGATTCCTCCTGCAGACTCTCAAGTCAGAGACTGGGGAGTTCAGTTGGCGCGATAGTTACCTCTGCCAAGGAGGTATGGTCTGTTGGATAAATAACTGTAAAAGTTATGAACAGATTTGAAGGAAATTTTCAGGAAATGCTGATATTATAAGGAACAGATGACTGAAAGTTGGTAGTGTTCTGGAACCATCTGAATCCAGGAATCCAGCATCTGTGTATAGAATTCCACAATAAATGGTCAGATTCTTGGCACAAAAAATACAGGATACATACCCTCTTGGTTCTCTAATATATCAACATTTGATCCAGATCCTGACAAAATTCTGGATTCTGTGATCCAGAACAGGAAATATTATGGAGCTTGTGTATTCAGCGATGTGACAGAGGATATGATAGAAAATGTCTCCTGCTGGTCTCCGTTCTCCTCAGTTGTATTGCTCATTGCTGCAGTCTCCTCCCAGGAGTAGTCCGGCTCACCATGGTCACATTGTATTACTGTTGTTTCACACAGACAATTACATTTTATACGTTATTTATCATTATTCAGTCGATATGCGTGCATCATCTCAAGCCAGAATCCATTGTGTCATAAGACCGAAACAGCATCTGGATGTTGTAATTGTCTCTTCCAGTCAGTCGGCTTGTAGCCTTTAGTCCTCATAATATGCTTAGCCTCAAAACCTCCATCCTGTTTAAAGAGGATGCAGCCTGCAGAGACAAACAGTTAAAATGTGAACTGATGCATTGTGGACACTAGAAGATGTGTGAGAGGATGGGACAGGGATTAGATTATCTTCTGCATACATTCTTCACTGATAAAGTTCCAGTGGCCAGGTCCTGACATTTCCTCACTCAGTCTTTTGTCCTTCCTCCTGCATGTGCTGCTCCTCTCACATGACACCCTTCTCTCTTCCTCTCTTGTCTCTGCGCTACATTTCCTTCCTCCCCTCTCAACTCTGTTGGAAAATCAATATCTCCCTGTACCAGCTGGTCTGGCTAATTCAGTGTGAAATTCAGTGTGTTTGAGGCACATACAATCCCTCGAGGATATGACACGACAGGCTCTCGCCAAGCCTTCGTCAGTGTCCTTTTCGATCACTTTGCACTCAATAAAGCATGGATTAGGCGTTTTACACACATGGGTTTGAGTTTGAGGCTCTACATCAACATGACTTAAGACCGGTGGTTCACCGAATCTCATCTGCAAATATAAATCACGCTGGAATGAGAGAAACAAGGGCCATATAGTCCAAAAGCAACATTGTGATATTAATATTAATAAATACATGTGATTGGTGATGAAAGGAGGAGAAATGAGGAGGAGAAATGTTTGTGATATACAGTATTTAGGCCAAACGTACAAGTCAACGTGTTTTCTGCAGGCAGGACTGAGCAAGTAGCCAGCAGCAGCTGCACCAGAATCTCCTGAGCGGCTCTCACTGAGCGATTCCCACCGAACGACTAACCTGCAAAACCTTGCGTTGGTGTGTTTTAACATTAACATTATTTACTGCCCTTCCTCCAACTTTCTTTCAGGTCCATTTCCTGAGTGCAACCATCCATCAGCGATTGATTTAATATGTGCTCAGAATCCAGCAGCTTTAAAGGATTTTGGAAGCAAGACAACCTTGTGCCAATCAGTGACAATTAGATTTAAGGATATATTGCACATAAATAAGAGCTGAGAACGATATGAAATAATTGCCTCTGTGGGAAAACAACACCCATCCTGTTCCATCCGGCCACCACAGTCCAGTCTTTTTGTCAGCTCTCCTAAAGTCAAGACTCTCACCACCACTGATGTCTTGATCAGCAGTTATTGTGATTTGAGAGGGAAGATGTGCGACTTTGAATACTGAGTGTTTCAGACCGCAGCCTTGTCAGAGGCCAGTGGTCAGGGAAGTGGACAAGATGCCATGTTCATTCACATAGTTTTATACTACTATATTCATACCGATCAGATTGTCTGCATCATTAAGACCCTTTTGTCATGGATGTTATTTTCACTATCTAAAGCAGATTAAATAAATCTGACCTACTTGTTTCTATTTAGGAACACGACTTCTTCACGGGCTCCCTATCAAAAACAGGACTTGTTGTCTTTCACAATGATATGTCATGTTCTGTCGCTAAACATATTTCTCAGGCTAAATAAAGAAACCACAGCAGATATCAAAGTCGCCAATTCACACTGGTTGATAGTCTCCAGTGACAAAACTTTGCGGTGCCTTTGTGTGCTGATAGGGATAAATGTGCTTGAAGAGAGATAAGACTAAGTTCCGTCATAAGGCAGCGATGGGAGAAATATGCTGTAAAGCTCCGGCTTATAACTACTGATGATTCTATCACGGACACCATTGGCTAGAAACACGACAATAAAACATCGTATACACTGATCCTGTTCACATCCTTCAAGATGGAATCATACACGGACCACACTTTTTACATAAAGACACCCACTTGCCAATTAGACACACCAGTCATGAGGATTAAAATGTTCTTATTAAGTCTGTTTGAAAGAGGCTTTGATTTATTTAAAGGCTGACTTCATGGGACTGTTGTATATTGTATCAGACCTTATGCTTCCACTCACAGCTGAGGACATGTGCCTTCTTTTCCTACACAGTACAGAGGTGAGGTATCACAAGTAAACTTTTTGTCTTCTACCCGGGTTTGACATTCGTATCCCCCCCTTTTTCTCATCTCCCTCTCCTTTCTCCTTATCTTCCCATTTCTCTCAGGCTGGAGCTTTCAAGAGAAATTTCAGCTCTCCTTTGCTAACCATTGATCCACTGGGTGTGGTCAGGGAGGCTCCAGCTGCCCAGGGTGAGTGATGGAACCCATGTCTGATTCATCACACTGACAAACTACCACATTCCCAGGATGACTAACCACCATGTCTGTGGCCTTCGTTTTTTGATAGCTGACAGGCCAGTGTGTGTATGTGTGTGTAACTGCATCTGTGTGTCTTGTCAGCATGGTGTCGGCTATAAAATTCCACATATGTTGCTGAGTTCCATCTTGTCTGTTGGTGTAGAGACAGATAATGGCATTGTTGACCCCGTGTATGAAGCACTGCGCTATGGGACATCGCTGGCTCAGATGAGTCGTTCCAGCTTCGGTAGTATCTCAGAGTCACCCTGTCATGAGGTATGAAACACACACACACACATATACTGTATATATAAAATACACAGACAACCACAATCATTCATATGAAGTCATGTTGACCACAATCATGCTGTAGGTGTTGACTTTTCTCATTGCAATCATCTCTCGTAGGCGGAAAAAGTGCCAGACAAACTGGAGCATGAGCCCATCGCTGAAGAGGAGCCCATTCCAGGAAGTAAGTCAGCTTCATTTCTTTCTTTTTCAACCATATGACATTTTTTTTCACATGCTTGGTAAATTCAAGGTGATTTGTCCCCAGCTGCTTTTTTCTCCTCATATTTTTTTGAAGGTTTTATTAAATACAAAAGACTTGATTTTCTTCTCACGAGGATAGAGTTGCTGTGTGATTTAAATGTGACGTCACAGATAGATAGATAGATAGATAGATACTTTTATTAATCCCCAAGAGAATTTGTCATGGTACCAGTAATTAGATCAGGACCTTTACAGTCGATGGCTGCAGTGTTTTCTGGTCCCAGCGAGGTCCTTCTTTAGTACTTTCACCCTTTTCTACATCTTATTTCCTCATGGGTAGTTCCAGCACTTTGGAACAAATCAATACATCTAAAAGGCTTTTCCATTTGACTCTAACGAACCAGAGTCCGTTCTCTCTAATTAATGACGACATCAGCCAAAACATATATTGTCTATAGTTTGTGTATCTGAAGTACAAATGTTTTATAAATGGGTCTTTATAAGTTAAATGTCCGGTGAGAACTACACGACATGTGGATGGAGTACTTCACAGTGAACGTGTGATCTTTCAGCAGCACCTTCCTCTGTGTTCCAGTCTCTGGAGAATGGACCACCTTTGTTTGTACTGCTGCCTCTTGACAGCCACTGACCTTGGCTTCGGCCGTCCTTCTGTTAGCTGCCAAGTGACAAGACCTCTCTTTCTGTATCCTCCCTCTTTCCACATTTCCCCCCTGGTTTCTGCGCTACACATGGCGTTTCTCTCCCTCACACACCATCTTTTTTCTCTTCTCTCTTTGCGTCAATGTGTGTGTCCCTCCAGTGCTCACCCCTCCTGAAAGTGAGAAGGCTGATTCAGAAGACAGGGTCAGCCTGAAGGTGTGTAGTCAGCGTTCTTCTCTTCTTTCAGCTCATCTTTCTTGGTGCAGCAGCCCTCTGTCAGCTCTCCCTTAGAACTCTCCATCCTTTCACTGTATTTGACTTCCAATGAGGAGTGTCCAGATTACCGTCTTTGTCTTCCTGTCCATCTCTTTAGACTCCCAAGAGGGTTGAAGTTCACTCCATCCACACATACGTGGCTCTCTACAAGTTCCTGCCTCAAGAGAAGAATGACTTGGAACTCCAGTCAGTCTTTGTGCTTTTATTTTCTATATTGTGTGTGTGTGTGTGTTTATAAGAATAATCTAATAAGAGACAAAGAAGTGTGTGTGTGTGTGTGTGTCTCCCGCACACCATCTGTCTCCTCAGCGGGATGATTGTAGGGTGCTGCAGGGTTCGGGTAGCAATGAGGGTGGTTGATGCTGGAAGATCAGGAAAGGACAAACAACTGCACTGCGTGTGTGACAGAAGAACACAAGCGTTTCTGTTAGTAGGTGCAGGAAAGTGCTGAGTGTTTTTGGACACCCACAAATAATCTGGAGGATTCAAGATGAGCAATGCATTCCCTCATGCTCTTTTGAAAAACAACTTATTCCTTGTGACATTTGCAGGTGTCTTCACTGGAAAAAAATCCAAATCTTACTAAGAATATTTGTCATATTTCTAGCCAAATTGTCTCATAAAATCTGTTTACACTTAATATAAGACACATAACCTGAAAAAGTAACGTGTTTTTAGACAGTTTTCACTTGTTAAAGTAGAAAATCTGCCAGTTTTTTATTACAAGCCAAAAATCCTTCACTTCTAGTGAAACAAGTGAAAATTGTCTAAAAACAAGTTACTTTTTCAGATGATGTGTTATTTTAAGTTTGAAAATGTTTTTGACTAGAAATTGGAAATAAGACAAATATCTTGGTAAGATTGAAAATGTTAAACAATTGTATGACTTTTTTTCCTGCAGACCTGGCGACCGAGTCCAAGTCACAGATGACTCCAACGAAGACTGGTGGAAGGTGGGTTATGAAGAAATGCATCATTTCAGATGCGCTGTGATGCCGTTGAATATTTATACGTCTATTCATTCTGAGTCACCGCACTCGCATACTGATAGAATAAATACTACAGTGACGCAAACATGTGGCCTTCGGCTAAAGACCGGTGGCGTCAGTTGATCCCAGTCAAAGCAAAGCTTTTCAGTGACAGTGAGAAGAACGAGCAGGCAGTTGTGTCTGAAGGACTGATGGCACTAATATTAAATGGCTTTATGTAAATGAAATACCCAGGAAACTACTTACACTGTGTTATGGCAATGTCTGGTAATTACTGACTGAAACTGAAGGGAAGAAAATCTAGTAGTAATGATGCATATAATTCAAACACCTAAAATAATATTGATGATACTTCAAACATTTCGATTGTTAATTAAAATTATAAAGAAGATTACATTGCTGTTTCTGTGTGAACATACCTTTGCTTCGTGTGGACAGACCATCATGGACATATGTAAATGTCTAAGGCCTGTTCCACATGGAGACAAGTTCAGGTGAATCCGCAAACGTTTTTTACCTTTCATCCACATGAATTGGCGTTCTGAGTCTGAATGTGATCATTTAGGAAACCAGGTCCCAGAGTGAATACATTTGCTGATGACACAGTATCACCTGCATGTGTTCAACCTATACGCATCTTTCCTGAACCATTGATGTCATAGCTCCACCTCTACTTTAGCTCACACGAGCTAATTCCGCAACAATGGCGGTTCCCTGTGTTGCAGGAGCTGCTGAATGTGAAGTATGTGTTGGTCTCCCTTCATCCATTCATATTCTCCACCATCTTCTCCTTGGTGTGTTTGTTTTCATCACACAAGTTTTGTGCGCAAGCTCTATGTCTTTGTTTTTTAGTGTATTTCCGTGGCAGCGTGACAGCGCCACATACAGGCCTGGCATATGCACTACAGTGTATTCACTGAATTTGTGTGGACGCACACGTTTCTGGAGATGAGTCTGTGTGGCCGGAAAATGTTTTAAAAACCATTTGGGTTTTGTCTCCGTGTGGACATGGACTAAATTTATAGCCATGTAACTCCATCACACAGAGATTCTGCTCCCCTGAGACAGATGCTGCAGGGGTGCAGGGCTGCAGTGTTTTTCATATTCAGTGTTGGTACTGTAGTATTCTGATGCATAATTAGGCGAATGACCAAGTAAACCAAAACAGAAATGAGTACGCAGAGTCTATTTATATAAACCAAGACTGTCTGAGGCTGCAGTGGTCGTTGCCTCTGTTGTGAAATGCCAACATTAGCTTTGGTTCAACAGTAAGGCAAACTAATTCAACTGAGGATGAATTTTACTCAGACCGAGTCAGTGTTGTGGATTTTTGTACTGCAGTTCAAAACAAACACGAGTCTTTGTGATTAGAACAGAAAATATCTATTTATATCTTTGTGTGTGTTTTGTTTATCAGGGGAAAAGCAGAAACAAGGTGGGATTTTTTCCGGCCAACTTTGTACAGCGGGTGCGCCCTGGTGAGCGGGTATGGAAGGTCACTGCTGGTTTCCACGGTAACCGAGACAAAGGCCAGATGACTGTGAAAGAGGCCCAGGTGAACATGCATTAAATACGCTCTGTCTCTCTCTCTCATACACACACACAAATGGAAAACATTACAAATGTAAATTAATGTAGCAAAGTGCTGAATTTGAAGAGGATGTTATATTTATTGACATCTCTTACCCACCCTTCCCCTTTTTCCTTCCGCAGATCTGTGTGGGAAAGAACGAGGAGACCGATGACTTCCTTCGGCTGAGCAGCGGGAAAAAGCGAGGCTTGGTCCCTGTGAAGTATCTGCAGGAGATATGAGCGCCTCTCATTGACCTCCAGCTCGATAATTAGGTTCACGATGATGGAGGAACACTCAAGAGTGTTAACGCAACACCTCACTGACCGCCACCCACCTCCATCCCTCCAAAACGTGGCTCAGACGTTGAGCAGACAATGCCGGTGCTCTCAGTGGCAGATGATGTTGAGGTCACGACATGACGGATGGGCTTACAGCTACTTTTCTCGTAGCATAATCTTTGTACACACTCACAACGCAAATGTAGCATCACGTTGAAGAGGATAATGTGCAGGAAGTCAGGCTACCTCACTTGGCCATCTGTCTGCAAAACAAAAAGGCGAAAGGATTCCCTTACTATGATGTCAAGGTCTTACCAGGCCGGCGGGATTTAACTGTCTTCATATCGTTTTAAGTGTGGTGAACACATGTTCAAGATGGTGAAAGTTTGTAGATGTTTATCATAACTGATTGTGAAGACACTCCCTGACAACAGATAATGGTCAGTGAGTTTATTTAAACCATTCTTGCACTGCAAATATCTGCTGTTGTAATTCATGATGTACATATGAGTCTGACTAGAAAACGATTTTATCATTGTGTGTGTGTGTATGTAAAGATCACACCATGACATCTCTGCTACACGGGTCAGAACCCCTGCTGAGGTTTCTGTACATCAAAAATCCAAACTGATTTGATTATTTTTTTTTTGCATTTCACAGATGTGAGATGTGAGAAATGCTTTGCGTGCTGCCATGGAACTTTCTCTCCCATTGTGCCCTTCAATCACATTCTCTCCAGAGAGATTTTATAGTTCACTCCGTACAACGTGGCTGTAAAATCATCCGGTAGAATCTGCTTTCTGTCATATTCTCCGTGCTGGTTATCTGTATGTAATGTCCTGTCGGGTGTGCTGTCATATCCGTTTGTGTTCTACAACGTGACTATGGTGTGAAGTGCGCTGTGCTTTTCTTCCAGGAACAAGCAAAGCAGCTAAAAAATCCTTGATGCTTGACTCAGCGTTGTTTTGTTAAAAAGCTGGAGGGGCCTGTCAAATGTTTAACGTCTACCGAACGGCTGTCAGAAAAAAAAGCAGGATATTTGATTAATGGCTCCCATGACTGGTGAACTTGCAAGTTATATTATTGCTGTAACTGATAAATGTCAGCAAAAGTCATTAGTGAATATAAATCATAAGGTGGTGTCAAACTGCCTTTTTGCAGCAATAACTGTAAATAGTGAGACTGTCTTTGTAAATAGCCTTAATATATGTAAAATATTTATTGATTCTTAATAGTGCTCTAACCAAGAGGTTTGCAGCGATCCAGGATCCAGCTAAGGGCATTAATTTATAAATCAATTACAGGATGATTCTTTATCAAATTTGCATATGTATGTATCTCTCTGCTCAATTAACATCTAATCCAATCAGCACAAATCTTCTCAACTACTATGCACAATAGTTCTAGTTGCTCACTTACTTTTGTACTCTTTACAGCATAACCACGGCACGTGGCAGTGTATGTATGTGCTTTGACCCTTCGCAACACATGACTTTGGACTGAACTTGGACCAAGTGCCCATCTTGGATGAGTCTGTGCCACGCTAATCCGAAACCTTCACTGACTAGCCACAGGATTGGCTCGGGATCAGTATTATCCAGGTGAACTCCATTTCTCAGCTCAGTGCACACCACCAGGCTAGTTCTCCGCATGGCTAGCTGCCTCTGTGACCCTCACAGCTCTCAATAAAGTCTGATGAACTCTGAAGCCATGTGACCTGTTATTTAACAAATGATGAAGCTCACTGTCAGAAAACGGTATCACAAATGTTAACGCTGTTTCTCATCAAGCATAAAATCACAGCCATATAATGATCATCGAAAAGTTTGCACTTATTGATGTTTGCACAGTTCTGCAGAACATCCATGTATGGAAAATGGAATAAATGTGACATGAAATCATTTCAGCTGATGTCACACCTGTGCGACAAACCTAGCCAGCTAGCTAGTTAGCGCGAAAATGTTTTATCACCTTGCAGGAAAACTCCCAACACCAAATACATTTGCAGAAATGAATGATTGTGGCTGCTCAAGTATACTGTCATATTAGTCAGCAAAATGCCGCTCTACTAAGCTTTATATTCTTCTTATCACTTGCTGACATTCAGAGACTAGGACTAGCCGCTAGCACTAGCATCAGGGTTGCTCTCCAATGTGTAGCTAACATTAGCCCGGGAAATGGCAGAATTAATGCGAAAATTCATTCCACCGGCACTTTGGTAAGTATATTTACATTGTTACCAGTCCACATCAGTATTTGCTGTAGATAACTGTCATAAAAACAACAACATTCATCCAGCAATGTTCATTCTTTTATTACAGTAGACTAAAAGCTCACAGGAGACTAACCATCCAGCCATCTGCATCCATCACTACTTCCATCTTCTTTTTTTTACACCATTAAATGCTGTCCATCTCTCATTTGGCCACATCTGCTCCGGCCAGTCCTTGACAGAAGGTCACCCTGGAACAGAACTATTTAGTGACGCTGTCAACCACATTTCTTCAAGAGTGGATGGGAGAGCTGGAGCCGTCAGACAACTTTGTATTGCTGTGTTAAATGAGTGTTAATCTGATGTCACAGATGACAAACAGGCTGGCTGTCAAACACCAAGGACAGTCTGCTTTGCAGATGTTGAAATCCATTTCAAATTCGAGAAAAACATTTCAACATCTGGGCTCTGTCAGTTCCCAACTAAAATCCTGGTCGATTGGATTGTAACGCCTCCCGTACAGTAACATAAGATTTTTCATTTGTGTGAACGGTGCAGAGGCTGACAAGACCGCTTGTTCTTAATGACCATAAATAATATGATTAACTCGCAGTAAAATTAATTGGCAACGGAAAAGCTGCTGGCAGGGCATAGACTAAGCTGGCAAAGAGTGTGTGTGTGCGTGCGTGCGTGCGCCCGCTGTGGCGCTAGGAACATTTCTCAAATCATGACCCAGTTCTGTTATCAAATTGGATCAAATGGGATTTTCGTCTCTGTAGAGGGAGACAGAAATGTGTGCAAATGGCAGCACATCAAGCTTCTCGTGGATTTTTATAAATTTGCTGACTTAATTGCTCGAGAGGCTTTCGAATTACTGTATGACTGCGCTCTCACCTTCTTTCAAGACAAAGACTAGAAGTTCAAGTCGATCTCTGATGGCCAGATCAGCAAATTAGTTACATTGCTTTTCACACCACGGCCATCAGCAACTTGAGGTGTTTGTGCTTTGAGAACAAGAAATCAAAGGGATCAGTCTTGAGCATGTCGTTCCTACAGAAAATATATGATTAAATGTGCAATAATGTCCTGTTTCATAATGTTCATGCTCATATTCATGCACCCTTTTTGCAACTGAGCAGCAACTGGACAGACTGGCAGTTAGAGGTGACGATCACAGCAGAAGAGTATTAAACAGCAGGAATGCAGCAACAATGCAAATTCTGGAAGAAAATCCGTGCTTAAAATAGCACTTGATTATATAGGCAGGAGAGCAAAGCACTGTCAGAGGAGAATAAAGCTTTTCTGGTGCTTGGCAGATGCAAAAAAACACCTTACAGACCCTGCATCAAACACACACACAAGAATAAACTAACGCTTTTATGCAGTGTACTGGAGTGGATCATTTATAAGACAAGCAAGACAAGAATGTTAATTTTATGGGATATCTGGCACCCTTGTATAAAGCAGCTCACATGGATTTCATGAGTAATAATAGCGTATAATCTGATATGAAGTCCCCTGGTACGTAAGCCAAGATTTAACCGATAGCACATAGAGCAGCTGGGCAGCCGAGGGCTCGAACTGGTGTATTATCAGTATTATCACCTCCGCAAGGGAGGGACATCAGCAGGATTTTCATTAGACTTGGTGTGGTGAAGAGAAACCAAAAAAGAAGCCAAAGAAGAAACGATTACATTTGGAGCTGGATCTAAGTCAAAAATTACGTTTTCGATGGGTCATATGATCAAGTTCAAGAGTGGCTAGCACCGCAGCGTACTCACAAACATGTACGTGTTGTGCAAAACTAGATTAGAAGTTGATGAGGAGTACCGGCCGCTGTGGGAAATCTGGAGCAGGATCTTTCTCATTTTCTAGGTGTTACTCAGCCTCCTCCTGGTGGTATGTTGTCATCATTCTCCCGTGAAAATCATGTTTACATTTTTTCCAGACCTGTGGCCAACTGGACCATTAAAAATGAAGAAGGTACACAGTGGCAGCATGTTTTATGCATGGTCTCATCTCCCACCGCTGAGGCCACCTCCGTGTTCAGAGGATGCTGTTTGCCCAAACAGACTCTCAGTGACTGGGTGACAGGAATGAGCTCCACATGTCACAAAGCAGGTAAAAGATGGCACACTAAGTTGCATTTGTGAAAGCTTGGAATGCTGGTGGACACGCTCTGAGATAAATGTTTAACAGGAAGGAAAATACAGGCTCCAGGGTTGACAAAGATGTCTTTAAAGGATGCTTCACTGGTTTTGAGGAAACTTCATTTCTCCCTTCTTCTCTGCTTGTGTTCAATTAAGTTTTTATCAGATATTTTAGGGGTAGCCCAGGGTGTTAAACACACAATAGAAATAGATCAAGCCAGTTTAATTTATGAGCAATGGACTGACTTCAAACGAATCTGCCAATTGCTCCATTGTCTTTCTATAATGAAATATGAAATATGAATAAAAAAGAGTAACAGTACAATGCGCTAAATACAACTAAGTGGTAAAAAGTTGACATGAAGTCTACAATTTTTGTAATGCACTTTATACAGTTGTACAACCCGATGTTATGTGACAATAGAAACAAAAATTGTGCAGAAGTACAATCATTTTTTGATGCAAGTGATTCTTTCAATCATCTGAATGATGAAATGGCTACTTCACATCAGCTTCAACGTCCATTGCTACTGGGACTGTTTCGTTTTAGTTTGATTGCTCCGAAGCAATCATTTCAACAAGCACCTATTTTACTCACATAAACACTTAAACTAACGCTAATAACCTGCAAAGTCAAGTGTTCAATCAGAGGGCCCCGCGCACATCACCTCCAGGTTGCTTCGAGCCCAAACAGTGTGTTTGTCAAGTCACAGGAATGGGAAGTGTTCAGAGCTGAATCCTGAACAGGGCTGTCGTTCACTGGGCCAAAGGAGTTCACACTCACTCACACATTCACACTCACCTTCACACCTGTGCTTTAGAGTAAGCAATGACCCGGTGGCATGCATTTTGGAAGTTAGGAGAAGCTGGAGTACCGAGAGAGACACCACAAGGACACAAATCCAGCCCCAGCCATGAACCGACCCACACCAATCTACAGTATGTATGTTTAATACAGTTTTAATACAGTTTTTTTGACAGTTTGAAGTGTTCAGCATTCAATCTCGTGTCCTTAAAACTGAGGTGAATGTGCACAGATGTTTCCCCAGAATTAAACCCATGACATCTGAAAACTCCACTGTAGGTTTCAGCGCCCCCATACAGCCCACCTCCACACCTGCTCGCCTTAACTCTACACTGAGGTTCAGCTTGTTGACTGTATTTTCTTCCTCAAAGCATCTCAAAGCATTCTGTAGGTGAGAAGCTTGATTTTTTTTCCCCTTGTGATTCATCTGCAGGATAATGAAGGGCAATCAAGCGGTGATATTGAGGGCTGATAAGCTGCTCTTCTGTTTTCGACCTGGGCTTTGTCTCATACTTAAGTGATAAGTTAACATCCTGCTAACAGGTGTGATTGAAACAACTGCAGTACTGCAGTACCTTCAAAAGGAGGCTTTGTCAGCTCTTCCAAATGACTTCATGCTGTGAGAGCATGACATTAGCACTACGCTGAGGCACTGGCTAGCATTGCTAACTGACACTGCTTGATGCTACATCATTTCTAGTTCAGCAATATGCTTATTCATGAAGCTACAACAAGCAGCTGGTTAGCTTAGCTCAGCTTAACGTAAAAGGCTAGAACCAGGGAAATGGTTAGCATGGCTCAATGCAAAGAAATACAGCAATACTAGCAGGACAAACTCATTCATGTACATACCGTATATGTTTGTTGAATATGCATTGAAAATCAGCATCAAGTTACATGTACCAGTGATACAGAGATAGTGGTTTCCAGCCTCTATGCTAAGCAAACTTGTACCGTTTTATGTTTAATTTACAGATATAACAGGTTACGGTGGATGTAACTTTACCAACAACTTACTATCACATTATGGCTTGTGCCTCGATTGTGTGCGAACTATAGACGGTGCTGCCAAAGACTGTCGGATCATTTGTTATGCATCTTGGTCTCCGTCGGGCAGACCTTGGTTTCCTCTTACATGATTGGAGAATGTTGCCGCAGGTCCTCTAAGCCTCCAGATTGTTTCCAGACAAGCGCTAAAATCTTGAAAGTGTACTTCAGAATCCATGAAGTCACAAGGCAAAGATTTGATATCAACAGACAGGTTTTCTTTGCGCTCCCCGTGGCTCATATCACGGTGCATTCGTGGGCATGGACTTATTAATTTTTCAGCTACTCCGCCTCAGCTCTCTTCTCTGCCTGTATTTATAAATATATATGCAGACGCACTCCACGTCCCATCTCTCTGGTGTTTTTCCTGACGATAGGCTCAGCTCAGTCAAGTTCCCCACAAAGGGCCCACTAAAATCTCCTGTCCTGCTGGGAAGGAAAGGGGGGAAAAAATAATCTATTTGATTTGAAATGTGTCACTGACTTTCTCTGCTTCAAGCTGGGTGGATTAAAGGATAATTGGGGCTGCTCTGTTTTGCTTAAGATGCTTTCCTTGCTATCAGCCGAAGCTACTTTTTTTTTGTCTCGTCGCTCAAGTCAACAACTCTGTGAGCAATATTCAGCATTCTGAAGAATCAGCACATTGAGTTGGTATAAGTCTTGCACACTTGTAAATGAAAGCGCTCGCTTTAGAGAAAATGCAGAGGAGGCGGCGAAGTTCAGAGACAATGTCAAAGCGGGAAAGATGGAAGACAGCAAGAGACACTAGAGCGAAATGTCCCATTTGTTGTGATATGTGAGACACGCAGTAATGTGAAGTGTCTGCGCTGCACCAGGTTGATTTAAGTTCCCGAACTGAATTTGCAGCTCATCGTGAACTCTTTAACACCGACAGTATTACAGCTGCTATATTCATGCTAGCATAGTTTGGAGTGACATAATTATGTGACTATTAGCTATTTATTATTCAACAATGTTTCTGAAACGGTTTCTGAAAGCTGAGAAGTTGTACTTGGTTCCCCTACCTGGTGTGTGGAAGGAGCTAGGAGAAGTAGAATACATCGATGGGTTCCTGAAAGTTCAGAAGTTGCATTTCACATCCAAGTTGCTGTCATTACGGTAATGACTCGCCAGCTTCCAGCAGCAGAGCGAATAGGATTAGCATAGTAACAACAACTTGGTGTTCTCAGGAACTGATGGACTTTTTCTCCTTCTCCTAGCTCCTTCTTCACACCAGGGCGGGGAATCAAGGGCGACATCCTCAGCTTTCAGTAAACGTTCAATGTTTTCTGATAGCACAAACGTAATTACGGTACTTCAAAGTATGCTACCACATGTAGCACCGAGGATGTTGAAGTACTGATACTGGTCTATGATGTGTATTCTGTTGGCTTCTCTCTTGAACTTCAGCCTCATTGACCTTTTCTTCAACTCCCAGTTTCCCGCAGTCATGTCTCTCTCTGTTTATTCATTGTGTTTGTCTTTTCAAGTAGCCTTTGATTATCGGCGTTAGTGCATAGTGTATATTTATGCTCTGCGAAGCACAATGTGCTGTACCATTAACTTCACGTGCCCTCCTCACACTGAAGACACATGCTCACCACTGTGTATCGCTGTAAAAACACATCACAGTAAAAACTAATTTGATATTTTTCATCCCAACACTGACTTAATTCAAGTTTTCACACTCGTGAAAAATAACTGAGAAAATGACTCATGATCCGATCATGCAGCCGAGAAGATTTCTTTAGCATTTTAATCAGTTATTAATGAGTGAGTCTTGCTGACTCATGTATTATTAAATGAAGCATTTTGTTGGCTGCTGTTTCTGACGCTGCCTGCAGCTGTTTTCACTCATTTTGTTCTGTTTGCTGTTGATTTCTGCCTTAATCTATGAGCATACCTTCCAAATCCTCATTGAAATCTGTATTCATATCACACTCACTGGTCTCCAAGGACTAAATGGAGATGTTAAATGAGAGAATCCCTGAGAGGATAATAGTTTGTTTGAACCCAAATCATCCTGGTCATATTTTCTGGAGACGTTTTGTCAGTTGAGCCAGATCTGAAGAAGCACAAGCCCAGAACATTCAAAGACGAAGAGCAAAACAAACGATGACTCCTAGGTGAAAACAGCGGGTCAACACCGTATATAAAGGGGGGGCATTAGATCAGGGTGATTGTTTCAGATGTCTGATAATTGTTTTTACATCTAAAAATAGTCCATTAAGTATCCTCACCTCCTCATCATAATGGTCTCCTGAACTCCTAAGGGCACTCCATTTGCTTTGGTTGGGTTGAAGGCCGTAATAAAGGGCACTGCTTCGTTTCAGCTCATATTCCTTCCCTTATCTAATCCCATTAAGGCTCATGCTTCAGGAAATGGGAGTGCCTCCTAGTAATGAAGAAATGGATTAAATGAGCTACAAAATGACCCGTTTTCTCCTTCAGTGATCCCTGACATCTTGATGTGGATCATTAATTCACCTATGGTTTGTGCTTATATATATATACTTACCTCAAATACATATGTACATTTAAACTACTCGTTAAATAGAAAGCACCTCATGTGAATATTATGTTCTCTCAAGCTCCTCAAGGCCTTTGACAGCCAAATATGTAATACGATGGTTTGCAGCCTCTGAAGATTAGATATGTTATTGTTTATGCATGAGCCTGCTTAATCTCCTAATACCAGCTACTACTACTCACAAATAAAAGAAAAAAAAAACAGAAGTGAGCAGAAAATCGGTGAGTAGAGGAAAAACACTGGAGGTTAACAGCAAAAACAACACTCAGCAGCAGTCTGCCTGGTCAAAACCAGACGCACACACTGTGATTTCAGGGATCAGTAAAGCAGGAACACCTGAGCGTGAAGTGAAAAGAACTAGATGTCAGGTGCATTAGCTGGCAGGTCTAATGCAGGTGACTGGGTTTGTCATGTTCCTGTGATACATCCATTCTTAGTGAAGAAAATAATTTAAAAGCTAAATTATTTATCCAATTATTCACCAAAAAAGCTCTGCTGTTAAAATACGTTAAGGCTTACTTCACCAGCTACACTGCAAATCCTATGTGTTCATGTCCCTGTAATTATCAGCACCAATATGTTCAACAAGAACTCTTCAAAATGACAGCAGGACAGAAAATACTCACATGAAGTGGAAATATTGATGTCACAGATGAGAAGGTAAACTGGGCAGACAACCAGTTACAAAGGGAATAGAGTCCACTCTGGGAACACAGTAGTACTTGCTAAACAAAGGATATTGAACTCTTCCTATGAACGCAGTACAATGTGTGTGTGGCAGAAAAAACTGCAATCAGTGTTTCAACTTGAAACAATGCTCACCATGTGAAATATTTTTTTCCTAAATTCATCCATATGGAAATATCTAAAGAACCCCCTTGAGTTCTCTTAACATGGCTTTACCCCCCTCCAAGTAGCAGTACCGTTGCTCCTCAGAGCCACACTAACAGATCATTAAGTCACAGTTAATCTACTGAAAACTGATGTGCCATCTTAGGCAGAGTCATGAAATTGTCTGCTGGGATTTCTCAGACTTGGCCTCCCTGCACCATAAGCTGAAAGGACCCAGGTGGACTTGAAGTTGGAGCTGGTTCTCTGCTGCCACCTGTTGGCTTGTTTCACTCACGACTAGAAAGAAACCACTGTTCTGCCCGTTAATAACCTTTCTTGATGAAATCCTAAAGATATAATGTGCCAGTGACCTCGGACCTGGATGGTTTCCCATTCATTTCAGAATAAGACCAATAAACACAAAACAATGACAATAATCCAATTTATTATCAACAAAAATCTGAATATGTGAAGAATGTAAAGCTTGATTTGCTTCTCTACTTTGTAGTTTCCTCCTCCTTAGCCAAATTCTTGATGATTTCTTCTTTCTTGGCAAGCAGACGCTCTTCTCTGCGTTTACGGGCCTCCTTTGTTTTGGAACGGCGAGCTTCAGCCTGGTCACTGAATGGGTAAAGGGAAGCGGAGATAGACTCAAGATTTAACATCTTAAAAGATATTACATTATTTATCAACATGCTTTGACTTTCTGGGACGTATGCATTTTTTAGTTGATGGAAAATGTTTATCCAAACTTACGCCAGAAGCTTCTTGCGAGCCTTGTCTGCCTTCAGTTTGTGGATGTGCTCCATCAGGATGCGCTTGTTTTTGAAGACGTTACCCTTTGCCCTAAGGTACAGACTGTGGTACCTGTGGGGAGGAGAGACGATCTTAGTCAGAGACCTCAAAGCGATACTACATTCCAGAGAACAGAACCAGCATACTACACTCACACCGTGCACTTACATGTGCCTGTCAATTTTCTTGGACTCCCTGTAACGACGGAGAAGACGCCTCAGGATTCTCATGCGCCGCATCCAGGACAGCTTCTCAGGCATACGAGCATTGGCTGTACCCTTTCTCTTACCTGATGCACAAGAGGTAGACTTAAGTATAAAAAGTATGATTAAAAACTTCAAGTACTAAGGATGGTTTAGTTTTCAGTCAATTACCCACCATATCCCATGTGACGTCCCTTGCGGCGCGCCAGTGTGTTCTTGCGGCAACGGGCGCGGGAGTGAACCGTCACTGGTTTTCTGATTATCAATCCATCCTTCACCAGTTTTCGGATCTGTTGGCCTGTAGTGTATTAAAGTTTAAAATATAATTTACCAGTGTTAAAGTGCTGGCTCAAACGACAAAAAAAAAAAAAAAACAACTCACGAGAGTTAGCATTAGCGATCTCGTTGGTCTCATTGGGGTCCAACCACACCTTCTTCTTGCCACAGCGCAGGACGCTGGACGCCAAGCGCTTCTGGAGCCTGAGCATGCTGGAATCACAGTCACAATTATCACTTGATAATTTTTTTTTTATTCTCTAGAGATAAATCTTTTGATAATGTGACCATTGGAGTTCATTATCTGCGCACCGCGATATCTGAGAATACTGGGATTTTACTTGATCCAATTAAACACTAGTCATGTTTGGGTGAATAAAAAGGAAGATGATGAAATGACCACCTAGACAAGTGACATGTGTCGTTGCTAGTGGTTTGATAGAACTGTGTTTACAACTTAAATTCATTAGCTAACCAGCAGCTACAGGGACTTTTTTCAAATTCAACACAGACATTTTGTACACGGAGCCACTGTCAAGTGTCAAAGAAGAGACTGAAGGCTTATTTTGTGTTTGAACTGTTTGTCAGCTGTTTATATTTAACAGGCAAGACAGACAGATGTGATCCACTATTACTGGGTCGACTTATACCACCTTAAAACTAACATACGCTTTTGTTTTAAGGCCATTAACTCCACAGCACGCAAACTAACGTGTCCACATTACAACTGAATTTGATCCAACAGTAGAAAGGATCACCAAGGCCATGCAATATTTCTATAAATAAATATGGTGTCACTGAAATTACTTTACTGCTCAGTCTATTCATCTGACTCTCACTGAGACCAGGAAAAAACACGGTTGCTGACAGCTAAAGGACCTGTTTAGGGAATCGGGATCCTGTTGTGTCATGTCTGACTGAATGCTAGCTGAAAGTTCGACATTAACACCAGACACGCTTTGGTCAAAGATAGCGAACAGGATCATACAGAGACTCATATAAGGTCTTCCGTGCTGTGTGCAACAATGCAGCTTATGGAACCAGCTTGCTTGGGACAAAAATGACAACATTTTACACGTCGAAGGCCGAACATACCTCATGGCTGCAGCTAGCTTGAAGACGACAGAGGAAATAGACCAGTGTGGTCGCTACCATTATAAGTCTCGGCGTAGGTCATTTAGACGTTCACCTCGTAAGTATCAGCTCACAATAAAAACAATCGCTGTTAATCGAAGTATAGTGATTGTAGTAAAAAAAAATTACATTGATTTGTGTTTTCTAGGTGATAAAAAGCATAATGTTACCAAGCATATTTATTGGTGGACGCCCTCCATGTTGTTAAAGTGGTACGCTCCAGGTGGATGTAGTGTTCTTATTTGAACAGTGGAGGGCGCTCAAATGCCATGAACGTTTGTGAACGTCTGACGATTATTGACATGAACGTCTGACCGATTAATATCAGAAGGTGTGTAAAGATGCTTACATTCAATGGAAAACCGTTTATCTATTGTCAAGAACTCGAAAATAAAATCATTTTGTGGCAACTAAAGGTCCTTGTCTCCTTATTTTATTATTCGAGAGTGTGGGAGGTAATGGCGAAGAAGAGGTCATCATTTCTAATAAAGTTATTCCTGTCGTGAGAAAAAAAAGAAAAAGTTGGTCTTCCTACAAAGGTCATCATCCATAATATTTTCATCCAACATCACAATTTAGGAAAACATCTTTCTTTTAAGTGTTTTTTTCTTCTTACAAGTAAAAAACATGTTTAACTATTTTTTTCTGTTCAATTGAATTGAAAATGTGTTTCAAACAAGACAAAATTGTCTAAAAACAAATGTCTTATTTTAAATATAAAGCGATTTTTGTAACTACAAATAAATGATATATTTTTACAACAAATAGAGCATTCTTGGTGAGATTGTGAGGTTTTGCAGTGTGTGCATTTAGCAAGATAACATTTACATGATCCCTGCATTAGTAGTATAAGTAAGAAGCATGTTCTTCGATGGTTTTTAAGGTCACCATTGTGATAAAAGGGTTAATGCTCATTGAGAAATGCTGCCGGTAAAGACAGCGGTCGGCTGAGCGGAGCTGCCCCCTCCCGGTCACTGCGGGAATCGCATGGTACCGCCGCCGCCGCCGCTCCAGGCTCCCGTCACACATCGTGTCTGTCAGCCTGGTAGACGCCGACCTGCAAAGGACACCCAAGGGGAGGGCAGCTATAGTCCCAGCACTCAGAGATACAGAGATTATTCCTTGGCGGGTTGCGGTTTTGTCCTTTTCTGAGATATGAGCCAGCGGAACACATTGGAGGTAGGACACTGTGCCATTGCTAGTTAGCGCTAGGCTAACGGACCCCACCAGCGATGGAGGAAACGCTGCATTGTCATGGAAACACATGACAATTTGTCATAGATCTCATGGTAAACCGCGTCATGGACGCATTTCTTCCTGGTTCGTTTAGGGGTTTGTCAGGGCTCTTTAGGTGCTCAGCCTGCTGTTTTGCCAGTTTGCATTCAATGTGCTCTCCTTCTCCTGACAGCACCAGCCGGGGCTGAACCCTCAGGTTTTCAGTTCACTGTGACCAAACTTAGCTCCCAGAATTAACGTGTGGCTAAATGTGTTCCAGTGGATGTGAGCTGTGTAAATCCCCCATGACAGAAAGCAACTTCACAGCAACCATGAGTGGAGCAGAGGCCATTCAGCGGGGATGCTGTAACTGTTATTGTTGGTGGAGGAGACCCCACTTTTTGAGCCATTGTTGTCTGTACAGCCAGTTATCTGTACACCCATCTGCCACACACACACACACTTCTCATGTTTGACCTGCTTATTGCAGACGGCTCCCGTCCTGTGAGACGGATTAACCAGTTCATGTGCTGGATTTAAACAGGGATGCTTTTGTCATGTGTCAGAAAAAAAAATCTTAATATAATATTTAACACCAACGTTTTTTAAGAAAAAAAAATACGTGTGTGATGCTCAAAGGAAAGGTGGGGACTGTTGACCTCGGGGCCAGGCTGATAGAAAGTCAAATAAATATTTTAATACTGACAAAATACTCAAGAAATTTCTAATTTTCCTTTAGTTTTGAATTTCTTAATTAATAATGCCTGCTTGTATGCTATTAAATCACTCATATTTTTGTTTTGCAGTTTCATTTTAATGACAAGAATAGGGGCTTTCATTAGAAAATACAAAAAATGTAATCAACAATGTATATAGTCTGTGTAAAATTGACTTTTTAATAAAGGTGACTAATAAAGTCAAAGAAACTTTGTGTTTGGGTGAGACAGAGAGATGTTGGTGGATTCTACAGCAGCATTGTATTTTGTCATCTGATTTCTTATACTGGCCCACGAATGTTTTGGGAATCAACATCACATCAGATAAGTCTGTTTTGTTTCAAGCCAAAGAAGGTACAACATAGCATATAAATGTGTTTGATGTTGTATTATCACTACCTTTGCCTGTTACTTAATCCCCACAGCTTGTCATTCGCCTACGTCTTTGTTTTGCTTCAACAAAGTCACCCCGTCGAGGGGAGTACTCTCGGTCGATGACCTCTCTGAAATCCCCCTTTTGCCTGGCTCAGAATGCACCGCTATACTCTAGTGACAATAGAATGACTCACACGTGTCTTCCGCTGACATTAGGTTGACTTTTAGATAGAAAACTGCCTGGTACTCGTCATTAATGGTTGGGTATCACAGCATCCATTCATGAACAGACTCACTAACCTACTTCCAGGCAAAAGACAGACACTCACTGTGATGTTTTCTGTCAGTTAGCTTTTTTTTTTCGTCCCTGCAGGCATTTAGATCCCACGTGTGTTTGGTAAAGTTGTTAGTTAAATCATATTTTTCATTACATGTACTTCTGATCTGCCAAAGAACTGAGGTTAACCACTCAGACGCCAACAGAAAAAAACAATTTGATTTCATGTTTGCATGTTGTCCTGCTTGTTCTAGTTCACATATGCTGGTTTTAGAAACCTGAGTCTGGTTCATGAAGGACAGAAAGTAAAACATGCACTGGTGAAATCAGACTTCATTGATGTGGCATTTGGTCAGAGAGGAATTCAGTGGGAAGTTCAGTGGGAAGTAAAGGCCTGACCTCACCCACGACAGAGGACGTATGTTGGTGATTGGCTCCTGTTGCCGTCCTTCCTCACTGAAGCAGCTCCAGACCTCCACACTTTTATTAGCGACAACCAAAATCGCAACTTTGAGCAAGACATTGATAACCGATTACGTTGAAAATAAACACTTACAATTAAACCAGTGACTGTAGAGTTTATTACATTAAGAAACCAAAAGCCAGGGCCAATTGCTGAAGATTTAATTTGGTTAATTTGGGAGGTTGTTTCCACAAAGGGATCACAATAATACACCAGCATCAGAAAGAAGCATCTTCCGTGTGATCTGGTTACATAAACTAAACCAGCCCAACTCAACCCAGTCTCTGTGAACAAAAGAGCAATGTCACGTTACTGAAAATCAGGCCTAACAAGAGCAAACAAATGCTCGGTGAACCTGAGTCCTTACAATCTGATAATGCATTTTGTTGTGGGAGGGGACGGAATTCTTTTCGTCATTCATGCCAAAGTGAGGCTACCACACCTGACTTAGCATCAGGTGTGGTAACACGCAGAGCAACATGTGTGTGCTGCATGTGGTCAAACACACCAGTGTTTACAGACCAGCCACGTAACCTGATTGTCCTGATTCGTGTCGTGGAGCCATAAACTGTGTCCGCCTGTGTGTTTTCAGCTTGCCAGCTAGTGGTTTGTGTGTGATCCAGAGGGAGACGGTCTGAACATGGAGTTATCAGATGGCTTGTTGCTGCAGGTCAACAACGGAGAGCAGTGGTGTAACCGTTGGAAGCACCCCAACGACGACTCGGTAAGCCGCCAACCCCCACCACAGACCCGTTAATTCACTCGCGGACGTTCATTTAATCACAGATTTTTACGTATGCCCGTTGTTCAGGACCGCAGCACCAGTCCGTCAGTGCTGCGATGTGTCGCCAGCACGTGGAAAGAGGGGCTGCTGAACAGAAAGAGGCCCTTCGTCGGCCGCTGCTGTCACTCTTGTACACCACAGAGCTGGGTAATGTTACACAACAGCTAATTAACTTTAACATGGGGGCGTTTACAAGAGTCACTATTATTTGCTCCGGTGTTAATATTTATAAGTCACGGGCAAAGAGCCACATTGCACATGTCATAAGTAACTTCTAGAAGTCTTTCTACACCACACTGATTAAAAAAATGTTAATTTTTGTCTTATTCTTATCCTAATCATTTTGATTTTATTTTAGGAAACACTGTTCAACCCCAGTATTCCATCTTTGGGGCTCCGCAATGTCATCTACATTAATGAGACACACACGAGGTACGCAAGTCAAAAACTGCCTCCGCAGGTGATTGTTATGAGCTGAGGAATGTGGAACATGTGCTTCCTTCACACAAGAAGCCAGACATCGATCCCGTCGCGCAGACGTACAAACCCTCTGTGAAGAGGTGCCGGCCTCTCGGACAACGTGTGCATAATAAATGACTTTAAAGTTAGAGCGGATCATTCTGTGAAAGAGTAGAAACATTTGAATAATTCAGTGTGTTTGTCAGTCAGATGCCAGACATTCGGTCAGCTGACGTTCTAAATGAAGGCTGTTTCTTCTTATGATTATAGGAAATGCATCAAAAACTAGAAAATCACTCGCAGACCTCCGCCAAGCAGCTCATTTCCACCCAGTATTATTAATATTATATATCTACTTTCATTTTGTCTACTCTGATAAATTCACTGATCATCAAAACATGCTTTTGTCACTAATATTTTTGCAAATGTTGCAAATGTTTTTTTAAAAAAAAATCATTAGCCTTGTTACACAAATCATGACCTCTTAGCTCTATTTTTTTCTTTTTTTTCCTCATTTTCTTTTTTATTTAAATAGTGAAACAAAAAAACAATCTCTGTCCCTGGGTGGGCTCAAATGTTTAACCACCTTACCCTTTATGAGTCATTTTGCGAACAGACAGACAAACGGGGGCGAAAGCTTAAAAGCTTGGCAGAGTTAATATTGGTAATTCATTAGTTCTAGTCAACAAAGACACTGACTGTTAGATGTCGGCTGCTCTCTGCTTCCTGAAAGAGTTTTGGGTCCAGCTACGGTGTCATTTGTACAATAGTGGTCACTTATTTACGAATCTACCATAACTCTGTGGTCGGTTTGTTTCTGAAGGAGCGACAGTGGAATATGTCTTCACTGAAGCTTTTGAGCGACCTTATATTGTGTGTTGTTGTGTGGTTGTGCAGACAGCGCGGCTGGCTGGCGCGCAGGTTGAGTTATGTGCTGTTTGTCATGGAGAGGGACGTCAACAAGGACATGTTCACCAGGAACATGGTGGACAACGTGCTCAACAACAGCAGGTAGGTGCCCATGAGACGAATCAAGTGCAAACTAGAGAGAAAAGTGAAAACATTAGAACGTTCTGCATCTGTTTCAGGGTGGAAAGCGCCATCGTGAAGGTCGCTACGGACTGTGACTTGTCCGTGAACCCGCCCGGCCAGGAGCACAAATCTGTCAGGAAAGTGAAGCAAAAAGCCAGAGCTTTTCTCCAGGAGATGGTGGCCAACATTTCACCAGCCTTCATCAGGTGCATAGCATTCAGTACATCATCTCACCTGCCTGTTCACAAACGACGGGTAAACTGACTTCTTCTGACGTTGTTCCCTGACGTCTGGTCGATGTATCTCCATTGGTGTGTTTCAGGCTGACGGGCTGGGTTCTCCTGAGGCTCTTTAATGGTTTCTTCTGGAGCATCCAGATCCACAAGGGCCAGCTGGAAATGGTGAAGAAAGCAGCAACAGAGGTCAGTGGCGCCTACACCTGCAACGCAAAATTAGAGAGAGGCAGACTTCATATTGTACACGTAAATGAATCGTGACAGCGAGCCAGTGTGACACACACTGACAGTAACAGTCCGTCTTCTTCACTCTGGTGTCCCTCTGCAGCAGAATGTGCCCATGGTCTTCCTCCCTGTTCACAAATCCCACATTGACTACTTACTCATCACGCTGATCCTGTTCTGTCACAACATTAAAGCTCCGCACATCGCCGCTGGAAACAACCTGAGCATCCCCATCCTCAGGTGAAAGCCCTTGAAACCTCATGACAAGTTTGATCAGGCAGTTTCGCTCTTTTCTTTCTTCATTTTGAGAAGAAAGGGAATTCCTTTAAAAGAGATCAGAGTGGAATGAATGTGAGGAGTACTGATCTCTGAAGTACTGAAGACAGCAGTGAAGGCACCACCGTGTGCTATGTCCCACTGTCAAATGAACACATCACACCAGTGAAGAAGGAATAAATGCAGTGGTACATACAGCAAATTACAATGCAGTTGGATCATTTGTTATTCTTACATTGTATTGTTATTCGCTGACAGCGGCTTGAAGCACGTTCGTATGTTGTTCCTGACATAAAACTGTTTACAGCACTCTGATCCGTAAACTGGGAGGATTCTTCATACGGCGAAAAATGGAGGAGACGGGGGATGGGAAGAAAGACATTCTGTACAGATCACTCCTACACGCCGTGAGTCTTCAATACATGCGCTTGTCCTTATTATACTTCCCATAATGGTCCTTTTTTTCACATAGCAGCACCTCCTCATTGCCATGCTGGAACAAGCACTGGTGCGAAGAAATGAACGTCAGCGGTACATAGTACAGGCATTTTTTTGGTTAATCGGATTTCTGCTCTCAGCGATCAGCCGGAAACCTCCAGTAATAATCGCAAGAAATGTGATTAAGAAAAGGCTTATTTTAAAGAACCTGATTACAGTTGTAGTTTCAGGGAGGGAGTTTCAAGTATTGTAAGAAATTCAGGCTGTGGGGGCATTGTTCTCCTAAGATAAATGGGATTTCACTGAAGATAAGAGTTATCAGCGGAAGCCAGGAGTGACAAGTGATCCGCCCATTTTTCCCTTTCACATCGCCCAGTGAAGGAAGACCCAAACTGGGCATTGAAGTGCCTCTGCCGCTGGCAGACGTCCAAACAAAATACAAGCTGTGAGCTGCGTTTAACTCTCACTGGTCATAAGAGAGTTGAGCGTAATTGTCTGGGCTCTACAGCTCACCCTGAATACTAACGGTCTATTTCAGGACAAAGCCCCTCTTCTCCACAGTCCTTAGATACCAACAAACAGCTGTGATCACACCGCACAGGAGGATACAGTTACACAACATGGCCGACCCGGCAGTTCTCTGGCACATGTGCACGAACCACTGCTCGTTTTTAGACGATTTACTGGATTTATGCGTCTGCCTTCATTTAACACGTCTACACCAGTGCCCGACACCAGCGTTCACCTTTAGGACCCTACGTACACCGACTTGATACAGCAGTATGAACCCAGCAGCTGCCTAGTCTGACACATCCCTTCATTCCCCATCACCCCATTGTTTCTCACCCAAACTTTGAAATCGGGCTGTCGATCTCATCAGTACACAGAGGAGCTGTTGCGCCAGAAGCAGTTTCTGGAAGTGTACCTGGAGGGCACGCGCTCCCGCAGCGGTAAGCCGTCTCCAGCACGTGCAGGGATGCTGTCCATCGTGGTGGACACGCTGTGCACCGGCTCCATCCCTGACGTCCTGGTGGTGCCGGTTGGCATTTCATACGACCGCATCATCGAGGGCAACTACAACAGCGAGCAGCTGGTAAGGACAGAGATGAAGTTGTTGAAGTTGGTGCTGATTTGTGCCAGTGTGAATGGGATGAAGAGGGTTTCACATGTCGGAACCCTTCGGTCCCTCCAGGGGAAGCCCAAGAAGAACGAGAGTTTGTGGGGAATAGCGTGTGGAGTGTTCCGGATGCTGAGGAAGAACTACGGTTGTGTTCGCGTTGACTTCAATCAACCCTTTTCCCTGAAGGTGAGTACACATTTCTACACGTCGACAGGCCGTAACCAACCACTGCCTTTGATTTGAGGTCACCACAATTGTGGACATTTTATTTGTCAGTAGCACTCATCCAGTTGTCACCGGCTGTGTTTTGAATGCAGGAGTACCTGGACAACCAGCGAAGCCGCCATATTCCACAACCGGTGTCCCTGGAGCACGCGCTGATGCCCACAATTATTTACGCACAGTGAGTGCAGACACCACCCCCTCCGCCCACCACACATGCTGGCAGGCCCACCTGTAACAACCCCCCCTGCCTTCAGAGCAGGGTTTTATTTGACATTCGAAGCCTCTGTTAGCCTCTACGAAGGTCATGTCAGTTCACTGCTTCATCTCCATGTTAGAGCAGATACAGATATGTGCACAACGCTGGAACACATTCAACGCCAACAGAGGCCAGGACGTAGTAAACGGTGACCTCATTTGCCTGACTGCAGTGAATCACTGTTTTTAGACCTGATTCATTTGCTTTGAGCACCTGTCCACCTGATCTCTAACGTGTCATAGTGCATTTTCATGCTTTCTAATTATTATTGCTGCTAATTCTTCCAGGCCTGACGCCCAGCTGTTTGACGGGCAGGAGGAGCAGCCGCTGCACCGGGAGCTGCCTGATGACATCTTCAGGAGACAACTTATCAACAACCTTGCCAAGCACGTCCTGTTCAGTAAGAATGCGAGATTAGGCACTTTGCCCCTCCAAGTCCTTTTCATCCTATAATTAAACATGTCTTTGCCTGCTGAAAGCAATGGCAGGACGAGTTAAACGCTATCCATCATTCCGCCTCCGTTTATTGAAATCAACACAGTGCAGCATCAGTCAGTCCACATCCCTCTGGGCTCTTTGCCCCAGGGCAGCGCGACAGAAACCGGTTCTCCCCAGCTCATTCAGCTGCATTCTCCTCCTGTTGCCCCCTTTTTTTTCCCTTTTCTACCGGTAGCCAATCACAAAGCCTTCGGCTGCATGGCATGTTGTTTTGAGCCAATCAGATGAAGGGGAGGAAAGAGTAAGCCAAAGAGGGCCGGAATGCAGCAGCAGTGTTGGTGCTCAGTAATGTTGTACAGCATGTGTTTAAGATGACCAGGAGTAACCCTGTCCCCCACATACACAGACACACATTCACACACTTTTCCCTATTTCACTGTGTTGTCAGGTGTTATAAATCATTTTAATTATGCCAGGGATGTAATTCTTCTGACTATTGCTATTATTGGAGCTCATCAAATTCTTTTTGCTGCCTTTTTCCTTCTCTCACAGCGGCAAATAAGTCATCAGCGATCATGTCCACCCACATCGTTGCCTGTCTGCTGCTGTACAGACACAGACAGGTAAGACTGTCCTCTCTGGAAGCAGCGTTCCTCCTCTGCTCCACATTTGCTTCCGTCACAGCTCGTTCCGTTCCCCAGCCAAGGTGATTTAAATGTCACATACCTCTGTGTAATAACGAACGTGCCGATGCTGGGGATAAGATTTTCCCTCATCAGCACCTCGGTCCATGAGTGGAGGGCCTCTGCCCTCTGCAGGTACATTGGTGGAAGTGTCTGACAGTGGAGACTGGAAAAGACTTTCAGTCCTTTGGAGTAATCCAGCACCAACAAATTGTGTTCACATCTTTTTTATTGTTTTGTGTTTTTTAAATACATTCAAATTCCATACCAAAAATATACCAACATATATGCAAATGTATGTACACATGTACCTACATAAGGATGAATAGTGAATCAGTCAGCACGTTTGCTGGAAGTCATAGGTTATTGTTCATGTTGGAATCAAAGGGGGTAGAATAACTGAAAATAAAGAACTATGTCTAATGGTCTAATATGTCAACACCAAATGGGATAGAATCAACAGAGATTAAGTAAATGAACCTCTTCTGGACCCTTGTGAGACTCTACTGTAGAGTAGTATTTAAATGTTTGAGGAAAGATCCACAGGTGTTTAAAAATATGTTTCAATGAGCCACACTGCTAAAACTCTTAGCAAGAGTATGTGTCTTATTTCTAGTCAGAATGTCTCACTTTTGGTCAGAAAATTACTACACTATACTACTATACTATACTACAGTTAAAATAAGACACATCACCTGAAAACAAACTTGTTTTAGACAATTTTCACTTGTTTCAAGCAAATGTTTGAATATCTTTGGCCCAGGGGGTGGTGCTGTCCAAGCTGGTGGAGGACTTCTTCAACATGAAGGAGGAGATCCTGTCACGGGACTTTGACCTGGGCTTCTCAGGGAATTCCGAGGACGTGGTCATGCGTGCTCTCCACCTGCTGGAGAACTGCATCAGTGTGACCAGCAGCACCAATCGCAACAGCGAGTTCACGATAGCACCGAGCCCGACGGTCCCAGCGCTTTTCGAGCTCAACTTCTACAGCAACGGCCTTTTCCACGTCTTCATTTCTGACGCAGTCATTGGTATGTCTTTGGTCCGTTTGCACATCTTCTCCAGACGTGTGATGGTCTGCACTTCGTCTCCACTGCATTTCCCCAATTCCCCAATCTGTGCTCAGCCTGCAGCATCCTGTCGCTGCAGCGAGAGCTGGTTGTGGAGTCGGGGTGTGAACAGCAGCCGGGTGGTCTCAGCAGCCTCCCTCTCAGTCAGGAGAGACTCATCCGCAAAGCTGCCGGACTCTCTCACTTCCTTGTCAATGAGGTGGCCGTGGCACCAGTGAGTATTATTCCCACAAATGCTCGATAAGGCTCCAAGTAGACAGTTGGACAGTTTGTATATCATGTCTTTACAAACCAAGAGACAAGTTATTGATGTTGTCCACTGTAGCTGACGGTTACACTGTCAAAACTCAGTACAAGACCATTTTCACTTGTTTCACTTGTTTGTAGCAAATTTTCTTTTGTAATTAGCAGAAAAATCTGCCAGTGGAAGAAAAACACTACAGGTTTGCTTGAAACAAGAGAAGATTGTCCCAAAACAACTTA
The DNA here is from genome assembly GCA_901007665.1 of Aeoliscus strigatus. Lineage (NCBI taxonomy): Eukaryota > Metazoa > Chordata > Actinopteri > Syngnathiformes > Centriscidae > Aeoliscus > Aeoliscus strigatus. The sequence continues at coordinate 67,414 of CAAKHB010001314.1, forward strand.
CTTTTCATGTGAAGCGTCTTATTTTAAATGTAACAGGATTTTTAAGGCCAGAAATGAGGCATGATTTGATGAGAAATAAGACAAATATTCTTGGTAAGATTTAGAGTTTTGGCAGTGCAGCAGCTGTTCCTTCTGCTCCCTGCAGCCCTGTCAGACCATCTACCAGGTCTTCCACGATGCGGTGACGCGGCTGATCCAGTATGGAGTTCTTTACGTAGCAGAGGTTAGACAATCTATTGGATTTTTTATTGCCTTTTTATCCTGGCTGGTAAAACGCTGGTAAAAAGTTGTCTGTGTCTGTGTCTGTGTGTGGCAGGAGGATCAGGAGGAACTGAGCCCCAGCCCAACAGAAGAACCTTGGCCCAAAAAGTTTCCCGAGCCCCTCTCCTGGAGAAGTGACGAGGAGGATGAAGACAGTGACTTTGGAGAGGAGCAGAGAGATCGCTACCTCAAGGTCTGATGGACGCCATCATTAACTCTCAAAATCAAAATCTTCCCAAGAATATGTGTCTTATTTCAAGTCAAAATGTCTCATTTACACTTAAAATAAGACACATCACCTGAAAAAGCACCTTGTTTTAGACATGTTTCACTTGTTTCACAAGCAAATTTTCACTTGAAATGAACAGAAAAATCGGCAAATGGAGCAAGATTTGCTTGAAACCAGTAAAGATTGGCTAAAACAAGTTACTTTTTCTGGGGACATGTCTTATTTTAAGTGTAAAGAGATTTCCTAACTACAAATGAGACATTCTGAGTGGGCAGTGTATCACTGACACCCCCCCCCTCCAGGTGAGCCTCTCAGCAGAGCACCAGGACTTCTTCGTCTTCCTGCAGCGGCTGCTCAGCCCCGTGCTGGAGGCCTACAGCGGAGCGGCTATCTTCGTCCACAGTTTGAGTCAGCCCATGGTGGAGTCCGACTACACCCAGAAGCTCTTCAGATATCTGCTCACCCGCACTGAGAGGGGAGTGGCTGCTTACGGTACTATACCCCCCCAACACACACATGCACACGCACACACACGTTCAATGCACTTTGAAATATTTATCCATCAATATCAGATGGATATCAGATATATGTACAGCCTCATTTAGTAATAAATACTGTTTAAACTGTTGAAATGATGCATGTAAATATGTTTGTGTTTTTCAGGTGAAAGTGCGACTCATTACCTGGTTAAAAACACAGTGAGGACGTTCAAAGAACTGGGGGTAAGAAGAGACACCTTCAGTAACCACGAAGCACTGGGCTCATTGTCATAACCAAACACGGGCGTCATGTGACAGCGGTCTGCAGGTCGCTGGGGTGTCACATTCACTCACGTGTCTGTTTCCCTTGTGAAGGTCCTAAAGGAAAGACGAGAGAACCGGGTGACAACTCTGGAGCTGAGCAGCACCTTTCTACCTCAGGCCAACCGGAACAAGCTCCTGCAGTACATTTTAGGTTTCACCCTGCTGTGACCCCACCCCCATAGACCCCTTCAGGCTCCTTCCAATCAAGGGCTTCTACTGGTTACTTCGAAACAATCCCAGGTGCTACTCTGGAAAGCTTTACCAGGAAGTGCCTTCATGTAAAAGCCCCTGTCAGTTTTTGGCCAGAAGAGACGTGGAGACCGTCTTCCCTTTGGGCAGCTGATAAAAACCCCCATAGGAATCATACCCACTTTGTGAACTTTCACAGTGAAGTCATGAGGTTTTACTACGATCATGTCTTTATACAATCACAAAATACACACAAGCAAGTAAAAAAAAAACAGAATCCTTTTACAGCAGTCCAAACAAAGCAAGCTGCCTTCTGTCTGTACACATGAGCAAAATGCACGTAGAAACATACTAAACAACGGCATCTGAAACAGCACCAGAGAACCAGGCAGAAGATGTGGACTCATTCTGTACATAGGCCACATGAACAATGTCATCAACTCAAGTGCAATCGTATCATGTCTGGTGAATGTGAACTCTGCGGCGTCGACATTTTTCAAAACCTGAAACTCATCGATCAGACATCGCCAATGCCTCGAGTACACGGCGTCCCTGCAAACACGCCCGAGGATCCCTGTGGTCTGTTAGGAAGCCGACGTACAGTGAAGTGCATTCAAACCACTTATCAAGTGCATTAAGTTCTGACATGTGTTTATTCCTTTTCCAGTTACTGTTCCAGCACTTGAATTAATAACAGCAGCCGTCACATCCACTGATGCTGAAGGTTGAGAGAAGTCGAGGTTTTGGATTATTGAGCTTGTTTGAGAACACACTGTCTGAAAGAGTTGGTAGCATTTGGTCTGTGGCTGCATTTGTAACGCAGAGGAAGTGAATGGTGAAAGGAAACGCTGCTGAACTAAAGTCTATGAAGGTTGTCAGACGATCGCGTGTCTTCACGCTGAAGGAGTCCGACAGCTCAGTTCCACTTGTTTACTTTTGATGTACACACTGTTGTAGAGGAGCAGAATCATGTTTACCTCTTCTTTTTTGTTGTGGTTCATTGTTTTCTTTTTTCAAAATGTGCTTTAACACCCTCTCAACTTCCATTTAGTTGATCTCTAATGTGTCAGGAAATGCAAAATTGACATTTACCACGGTCAACCGGTAAAGGAGGAAAAAGAAAAAAAATCAAGAAACCGAAACGACCAAAATAAAGTGAAAGTACTGAGTGCGTATAGGTGCAGGACATTAAGAAGCTTCATTTATCGTATAAAAATGCATTTTGTGAATACATGTTTGCATTGAATCAGCTGACTGGAAGGAGAGAGAGTGTTCCTGAAAATGTCTGGACATTTCATGACGTGAAGTGGAGGAGAACTCAGAACAATAATGTGAAAACTACATGAATGATAAAAATGAAACATTAAGGTTTTTACAATTTATTTATAAGCCCGCATCTGCTTTTTTCCCCTGAAAATCGATAAATGGTGACTGTAGGACGAGAGCCAGCGCATGTTGGAAGAACAGAAACGTACGTTCAATGGGATCTGAGTGGACAAAAGTTCACAACTGCGGTTATCTGAAGCATTTCTGAGCCCTGAATCTGTGACGTCCCCACACAGAGGGAGATCAAACCACCTGCCGTACTGTACTGCATGTTTCCTCTCGTCGCCTTGACTCATCGACACTTTACTGTAAAAACTACTTAACCTGAGAATTGTATTTAACGGACTAGTGTGTGAATTATGTTGAAGTGTGACATAGATGTTTGTGTAGGAGATGAATGTATCTCATCTGTCCTGCAGGAAGGTCAGTGTGATGTAGAAAACTCACTGGAGCTGGTACAGTTTTTATGAGCTACTGTTCAAGTGGGGATTGTTGCTATTTAAATTGCATTAACAACATCCCAGTGCAAATTCTATAACTTTGTAGGATTAAAAAAAATAATGCCTGTATGTGGAGAGCAGGTGCCTTTTTAATGCACTGTAGTGTTCTTTGCTTGTGTTTTTCTTTGTTCTTGTGCATGTGAACGATGATTCATTGTGGAACTCTAAAGGAAACTTGTAGATTGTGAAATCTAAAATATATAATATGATACACAAACAAGCAGGGATGATGGGGTTTGAAGAAGAATCACCAGCTACTGAAAAAATTTCACATTTTGTTCCTGCTTTCACAGAGCAAAGCACAATTGGCATTATTAGATTATTTGTTTTTAAATAAATTAATTTTAGACTAACAATGGTGTCTTGTCTGACTTTTTATTTGAATTTTTATAAAAAAAAATACTTTTATAAAATTACTATTTGACTTTTCATAAAAAACTACAGAAATAACTTGGTGTTGCATATCTATTTTTTTTTTATTCTATTTACTCGGTTTTGTTATTGTTGGGTATATATTTTTCTGTGAGAAACATTCAAGTTATACCAATGAGTAAAGGTAAATTTGTTACCAGATAATGATCAAAATGTACTTTTTTCTCACATTCCTTCACACACTTGCATGCTCTGTGTGGCGGATGTCAGGTTGAGGAGGAGTCAGGCTCAGAGAAGGACAGGAGGACAATGCGTGGACGGCTGAGAGGCACTGACACTGCTGTGGACATGAGGACCAAGCAAAGACGGAGAGTGTGTGTTCTACTTACCGACAGAAAACACCTGGACTCTACTGTCAGGGTGAGTCTGTCTGTGGCCTTCATGGTTTTCATTTGTTTATGGGTTTAGAAAGTGGCAGCATTTGGATTAACAGTCATCTTTATTTCATTTCATCTTTTCAGAAAAACTTGACTTGATCAGGCAATATCTGTTAAGGATGAAGGCCAGGCACATTCAACTCAACCCCAGAGTTATTTTACCTTTGAAGGGCTCGAAGTGTCCCATTCATAAATGGATAAATAACTGGAATTAAAATGTGTAAATTAAATACAAAAGCAAATATTGAACTTAAGGATGAAGTGAATATGGGAAGAGATATACACAGAAAATGAAAAACTGATTTATTCATTCACACTTCACACACCAGAATCATTCAGCCATTAAAATTGAAATGAAAAAAAACAAACAAATGAATAAAACAAATAAATGCAGAAAATAAATGTAAAATTTCTGTTTGTCGCATAAATGAGTAAACCATTGTGAAGATCTTCCCAATAAACATAAAACCACAGTCAGTGTGTGTGTTTCCTCAGGTGGGGGCTCGTGGCCGTGAGCTGTTGAACGTTGTGTTAGAGCAGCTCGGCGTCACCGACCTCCACGTCCTGGGCCTGGCGGTTCTCAGAGGTCAGTGTTTGTCTGTGGAGGAGTTCAGTGTTTTCACATCATTTACTGCAGAATGTGGAGACGGAAGGAGGCTGCTGATCCGGCAGGAACCAGCAGGTTCTGAACCAGAACTTCATCATCAGCGTGTTTATTTATTTTCTCAGACAATGAATACCTCTTTCTGGATTTGGAGCAAAAGCTTGGGAAGTACTTTGGTAAAAAATGGAGCAGAGGCTCTACCACGGTCAGGGATTTCTGTACTTATTCCCTGAAATACTCTTTTTTCTGTCTTCTATGTGTATTTCACATATTTGTACTCTTGCAGGTTCCGTTCGTCTTCTTTCTGAGGGTACAGTTCTACGAAAAGAGTCTGTGGCTGATAATGTACGTTCTTCTTCTGTTGTCAAATAACCCTCCTTATATTACGGTCTGGGTGAATGCTCCTTTCTGATTGGCTGGCAGCCGCGCGTTCAAACCATTTAATACACACGTAGTTTGGCTCATGGTTCACTTTTCTAACATCCATCCACCTGTTACATTGTCAACATTAAACAGAGCACGAGCAGTGCAGCTGTCAGCGGTAACAACAACTGGACATCAGACGAGGAAAACAAGCAAAGCAACACACACCTACCCTTTGATTAACCCTCACTTAACACACACCAACCCTTTGATTAACCCTTACTTAACACACACCTACCCTTTGATTAACCCTTACTTAACACACACCAACCCTTTGATTAACCCTTACTTAACACACACCAACCCTTTGATTAACCCTTACTTAACACACACCTACCCTTTGATTAACCCTTACTTAACACACACCAACCCTTTGATTAACCCTCACTTAACACACACCTACCCTTTGATTAACCCTCACTTAACACACACCAACCCTTTGATTAACCCTTACTTAAACCTCTTGTGCATAAAACGGTTTATTATGTCTCAACACTCTGGATGTGTTGTGTACTTTTAGTCTGTCAAAGCTCATCAACATCAGACAACAAAGATGTCTAACACTGATTTGGTTTCTTCAGGAGCAGGAAAGAGCAGCAGCTGTTCTTCTGCCAGCTGAGGCAGAAGGTGTTGCTCTCACAGAGCCGCCATCAGGAGGTGGTGTTCTTCCAGCTGGCAGCGTCTGCGCTCCAGGCTGACGTGGGCGATTTGAGCTCCGCAGAGGTGAAACACAGGAACTACTTTCTTCCTGAGGATTATTTCCCCTCCTGGGTAAAAACAAAAAAAAAAACTCTCTTATGACACTTGAGTCATCAATGACTTGATATAACTTAAATTGTGGCGTGCAGCTGATAAAGCGTCGTGGCAGAGAGTATCTGCTCCAACACACCCCGGTGCTGCACGGAGAGCTGAGGGGGGCGTCACGCAGCCAGGCCGTCCTCCGGTTCATCAGAGAGGTCAGCGACCTGCAGGATGCAGCGGTCACCTTCTACAGGATGAGACAGGTCAGGCTGCGCACACACACTGCTGCGTACATACATCTTTGAGTGCAGAATTAGCAGCAGACCCACGTTATAATAGCTCAACGAGGGATTCACTAGTTTCATTTTTAGTTTAGTTTTTTTTTTTTTTTTAACTTCTCACCATTTTTGCTATGTCTAATGTCCTGTGCGTTTTAATTTTGTCACTGTGGGACAGTGAGAAACACTGTCTAGATTTCACATGTGGTTGAATTGACCTTGAAACCTTAAATCTTCATATTTTGTACACTCACAACCATGGAGAAACGGGAGCTGAGGTGTTCAATCCTTCTTGGCGTTGCAATGAGAGGTGCTCAGATCTATCAGGTGAGTCCTCCACAAAGCTTCCAGAAAACTTGAATTTATCTCATGACTATTTTCCCCCTCTCACCGTGTAAAGGAGGTGGAGGGAAAGCTGTGTCTGTTGTACAATTTGTCCTGGACTGACGTAGACCGCTTCACATTCCAGGTTGGCTCACACGCACACAAACAACTTCAAACGTGCACACGCATACACTGCCTGGCCAAAAAAGGTCACACACCCTAATATTTTGTTGGCATTATTTCCACAAACTTCTGCAGTGTCACAACATTTATTCCCATCCAACATTGCATTCATTGGGAGGCTGTGGCTCAGTTGGTTGAGTGGGTCGTACCGTGACCAAAGCGTCTTACCTATTTGCTTGGTTAAATCCAGGTGGTGACCTTTCTTCGACCACGCAGTGTGTCATGAACATTACCACTGATTCTCTTGTTCTGTTAGGGGAGCAGGTTTGAGGTCCATGCCGTGGGCTCTCTGTGCCTCCCGAAGCTCTTCTATTACACTCGGTCCACCTTCCACTCCAAACACGTCTTGAAGCACCTTAGTGACAGTCACAGACTCCACCTGAGCACCAGAGAGGCAGCCGGCTACCTTCAACAGCTGGAAGACACGCGGGGTCTGCAGGCTTTTCCCAGTTTGAACTTGTGTCACATTATGATCTGCTTGTCTGAAGAGTCATGGATTTGTTCTGTCTCTGCAGCCAGTTGCTTTTACAACGAGTCCTACATCTGTGACACGACCCGTTTAAGAACCAGCCTCCACTGCACTCTCACATCCTCCATGTCTGATAGTAGCGTCAGACAGGAGGAGGAGGAGGAGGAGGAGGAGGAGGAAGGCCACAGACACATGATAGGTGAGCTGAGAGAGGCAGATGGGGCAGCTGCTCATGGTGTACTTTACTGGTGAACTTTTTGGGGAATTAAGACTGACAACAATGTAAAACTTGAGAAAAAATTCTTTTAGTGTCCCAAACCAGCAGCAGAAATATCCGTCTGATAAAACAAAATAGAAAACATTCTGCAATAATAACAATATGTAAGAAAAAATGTAAGAGGGATGATATATCACTACTAATGAACTGTGGTACGTTTCTATCCATGAAAGAGCTTGAACAGAGTGTGGACGAACCTGAGGAGGTTTGTGTGGACAACCCCACTGAGATGTCCTGGCTGGTCGAGCTGCTCTGCGACACTCATCAGCCCTTTGTGTTATCTCCATCTTGCTGGGCAGGTTAGTGTATATATCACCATGACATGGTAATAATACAAATGATAATAAGAACAACAAATTGTTGTTTTCATCATCATCACTTTATGTCTGCTTTCTTCATCAGCTGTCACCATGGAAATGAAGCAGGTGAGGAACTACAGCTCTGCCTGATGTGTCAGATTAAACCCATAAAGGAGCCTGACTTTCCACTGATCTCTGTTTAGGTTCTGAACAGCAGAGCTCATCAAGAGGTTCCTGTGGACTAAGAGGAGGAGAGAATTCTATGTGCTTTAGATAAAACACTATCACAAGCTTGGATTTTTCTTTAAATTACAGATCACACTTCTCTCAAAAGTTGTAATTGTACCTATATAAACGACATTGTCATGCCATAACAAAATGTAACTAATTAAAATGAAACTGAAAAACAGAGCTTCATCTGCACTCATGCAAAATGTTGCTGCATTCAATGTCAAGAACGACGAAGACTGCAGATATGCACACAATGTTACCCACGTTGCATGGGGAAGTTATTCTTCTTCAGTTATTCTAATTCTTATGAAAAAAAGAAAGGTATTATTTTTTATTATTAGCATTCTGGAAAAAAGAAATCGAGTGTTCTCGAACGTAATTTTGAGGTCGTTGTTGCACTCTGACAGGTGCTATCGGAGTAAGTCGGAGGGACCATGAAGGCAGCACATGACAGAAACACGGAAGGAACCGAAATGTGAGCGAGCTGAACAGACATTCGGCTAACATTTAATGCGCCAAATGTCCTTTTCTATATTTCGTATCCTTGTCCCGCTCTGTTTTACGGCTACTACTGTCTTCATTGTCGGACAACCTCTTGGTAAGTGACTGAACCGTGAGGGAAAAGTTAACGGTACTGGCGGAAGTTAGCTGCGAACGCTAGCTAGCAGCGCAGCGCCCTCACCTGGCGCCACTCGAGATGAGAAAGAGTTCTTTTAGGTGTACTGAATCACTAGAATACGTCCAGTAAAAAGATTAATTCATTGAATCTGCCCTGAACCGTCATTTATTGTAGACCACATTTTGCCTAGTACGTTTATCGCGTTCAGATTGAGTCGTTTCGTTTCAGACTCTGGGAACGAACGAACGGAACGAACAGATTCACTCGCAACAGTTCACTCGGCTAAACGGTAATATTAACGAGTCTTTTTAGTAAGTGATTCAGATTCGGTCATCCGATAGAGTCATTCTTTCGTACGAATCGTTCGCGAACGGGACGACGCTATCCTCCACCCTGTCACCTTCCTTGTGTAACTCCGGCCCCCTCCCACCCAGCCATGCTGTCTCCTCTGCCCGTCGTGGCCGGTGTGTGCTCACTGGCCGGGCTGGCTCTCCTGTGGAGGGACGTTCGGTCGAAGATGAGGGGAGAAGGCCGGACGGCGAGCAGCCTGCTCAGCCAGTATCTGGCGGTGAAGGCGGTAGGCTGGCTGGGCAAACTGCAGAGATGGAAACTGGAGGTGAACACCCGGAATGTGAGACAGGTCCAGGAGGAGACTCTGCTCAGGCGCCTGGCAGCAAACCAACACACTCTTTATGGAAGACAGTTTGACTTCAGGTCAATGAAAGGTCAGTTAGAACCTGTTCAAGGTGTGATTGAGTCAGACTGTGATGTATCAACAATCAAACACATGCACAGCAAATCATTGTTTAAGTCCATGCAGCAACATTTCAGAAGTAATATAGTAATACCCCAAAACAACCCAAATATGAAATGGTGATTTATTTTCCCTCACACTTTACCTGCGCACTTTTTCATGTTCATTTAAGTGTTCAGTAGAAAATGAAGTTGAAGTCTTTTGACTCAGATATTGATGCGATTCCTCAGACAGTGACAGCTTTCGGGCACGTCACCCCATCACCACCTACGAGCATTACCGTGAGCTCATCCAGCGCGTCGCCGCAGGAGAGGAGAAGGTCATTACTGCTGAGAAGCCGCTCATCTTGGCCATGACCTCTGGGACGTCAGGGCCCAGCGCCATGCTGCTCAGCACCAAGTACACCAACACCGACTTCTTCCTGCAGGTGACTTCACGGCCTGTGATGTTTGTCTCGTTTGGTTCATTAACGCGTTTAAAATTACAGCTCAGGAGGTGGGGTGTGTTGTTGTAATGTACATCAATCTACATCATTGGTGCTCTAACAGTTTTGAATCTCACCAGGGAGTCACAGTGTGTTTGGATGCCATGCGACAAGCATTTCCTGCCACAGATAGCCTTCAGCGGACAACAAAGTTCTTCTACATGCCTACTTTTCGCCAGTCAGCAGCCGGCATTCCCATTGGGCCAAACTCCTCCACGCCAGCCTCCTCCCGCCACATGCTGAACCTCTACACCACCCCAGCCCCCGCCTTCGAGGTGACTGGCCATTAGGAAGATGATCATGTTTTGTTTTTCCCAGAACGATTTTTAATTTCCTCTATTGCTTCAGGTCCCCAGTGAGAAGGACACACTCTACCTGCATCTCCTCTTTGCTCTGAAAGATCCCAGTGTGGGAACACTGGAGTCTAACTTTGCCTCCACAGTGTTCTACGCCTTCAGTGCCTTACAGGTACAACGATGATGTGATATGAAAAAAGTGTTTTCATAAAATACTTATTTATGTAAACAAACTGTAAAATGTTGACTACAATAGATCCAGAATGGATTCATCACATATGACTGCAATTCTGTGCGCATGAGTTCACAGAAAACAGTCTGATCTCTCAAGTCGAGCGTCAGCCTCCCACTTCCAAAAAAAAAAAAAAAAAACGCCTGTGTTAATTGTTTTTCTGAGCTCCAGATTAGAGAAGCAATTTAGGTTTGATCTCCTCTGTGTCCCCGCAGGAGCGTTGGCAGGAACTTGTCGAGGATATTGAAAAAGGGAAGGTCAGCAGGACTCTGGCTCTGGAGCCCGACGTAAGGGCCAGACTGGAGGCTTTGATGCAGCCGGACCCAAGCAGGGCTGCTCAGCTTCGGGCCCACTTCCAGGAGGGCTTCCAGGGGATCGCCAGGCGCCTTTGGCCCCACCTACACCTGGTGCTGGCCGTGGACTCGGGCTCCAATCAGATCTATGGGGAAATGTTGAGGGAGAACTACTGCCAAGGGATACCGTTCTACTCGCCGTTCTATGCAGCGACTGAAGGCAAACATCCAGTCTCTTCTCTTGTCCTCTGAATGAAGAAGTGATTTATTGGTGGTTAAATGTGGTAAAAAGCTTCAGTCCATTGCAAATATGATGATATCTGGAAAAGATGCACTGCAAAAATTGAAATCTTATGAAGAATATTTGTTTTATTTATAATCAGAATGTCAGAAGAAGACCATCACCAGAAAAAGTCAATTTTCACTTGAAACAAGTGGAAAAATGTCTAAAAACAAGTTACTTTTTCAGATGTCTCATTGCAAGTGTAAAGAGGTTTTATGGCATTTTGACAGGAAATGAGACAAAATATTCTTGATAAGATGTTGAGTTTTTTCAGGGTGGTCGGTAGATGAGTCTGTGTCAAACTCTCAAATTCAAATCAGGAACTCATCCTGCTTCTAATTGTGTGTACGGTCCCCTGCAGGTCTCATCGGGGTGAACCTGTGGCCCCACGAGCAAAACAGACGCTACCTGCTCTGTCCTCGCTCAATGTTCTGCGAGTTCCTGCCAGAGAGCAGCATGGACGAGCAGACACCCGCCACTCTTCTGATGGAGGAGGTGAAGGAGGGACGCAACTATGAGCTTGTTGTCACAAATGCTTCGGGGCTCTTCAGGTCAGAATTTAAAAAAAAAGAAAAAAGATGATTAACTCTAACGTGACTGAACAATGCAAGCTGTGATCACAGAAATCAGCGGGTTAAAGTTGAGTGAAATACTGTGCTGCTTCTTTGTGTGCATGATGACATGAAAAACAGTTTGATAAGTCACGCTTTTCAGCCTGTTGACATGTTATTGCAGGGTAAACAAATGTAATTAATGACACCATATTTGGCCCTTTTTCACTCACATGGGCCGAAGCACTGGTGCATTCTGGGTCATTGCGATCAATATGATCGACTTGCAGAGATGGAGAGCCCCTGCACATTCCAGATGTAAACAATCAAAAGTGTAAATGATGACAGATCCCAGGAACTCAATACGTCTGCTTGTTCACAGGAAATCCACTCCATTAATAATAATGATGTTTTCGTATTCGTTCATGTCCAAAAGCACGTGGTCAGGGTTCAGTAAACGGACTGAATGGGCTCAGATCACAAGCTGGTGGCAGAACGACACGTGGGGTTTTTATTTCCCGATACTTTCTGAGCAAATGTGGTATTTGCTGTGTTACAGATACCGCATCGGAGACATTGTGAAAGTAGTCGGATTCCATAACCAGTGTCCGATTGTGGAGTTTCAGTACAGGTAGGGTGTATTTGTTGGCATATCTGTCCCAACTTGATACGTCACTACTCTGTAAGGGTGCTTTTCTTCTACACAGTTCCGGCTTGGCTCAACTCGGTTCCATTCAGGCACTTTTCCATTACAGTTCAGTTCCTCTTCGATGTGGGTTCTGACTTGACAGCACCGGCTGCACAAAACTGCCACACAAACACATAAACAGTGTAGAACGTGGAGGAGATGGTGGAGTTGAAACTGTTTGTGGATCACTCTCGCTGGTAAATCTGCCGCTAGACACCTGGATCGAAGGTAGCGCTTGGGACGGCCCTCTGTCTGTGGGGACCGATCAGAGGACGGCCCTCTGTCTGTGGGGACCGATCAGAGGACGGCCCTCTGTCTGTGGGGACCGATCAGAGGACGGCCCTCTGTCTGTGGGGACCGATCAGAGGACGGCGCTCTGTAGCCGGGTGGAGTCGAGTTGAGTCGTGCGGTGGGAAAGCATCATAAGAACGTGTTTTCTCCCCTGCTGCTCCTGCCAGACGAGGTCAGATGTTGAACGTCCGAGGGGAGAAAGTGTCGGAGGCATTGTTCCTCGGTGCCTTGAAGAAAGCCGTAGCTCAGTGGCCTGGAGCTCAGCTGGTGGACTACTGCTGTGCTGAGAGTGGAATCCTGGGTAAAAACAAACGTTTTTAACACCTGAGAAGGCTCATGTCACGTCATGTTGACACTGACTTGATTCCTTGGTTTGGCAGGCGATTCAGTTGGCGGCTCTGATCCCCATTACCAGGTGTTTGTAGAAGTGGAAGGCGTGAGGAACCTCACTGAGGACCAGCGCTACAAGGTGAGACGGTCCCAGCCTCTGTCCTCAGCCGACAGTCTCACTAATCCCCCTCCCTGTCTCCTGCTGCAGCTGGACGTTTGTCTGCAACAGGCCTCCGCTGTTTACAAGTCTTTCCGTATCAAAGGCAGCATCGGACCGATGAGGGTGCAGCTGGTGGCTGAAGGTGCGTTCAAGGAACTCCGCAGACAGATGATGGCGTTTTCCAACACCTCACCCAACACATTCAAAATGCATCGCGTGCTGCGCAGGAAGGAATATGCGGAATTCCTTTTGGGAAAAACGGTTTCCTGAGGACTAAAGGAAAGGTGTTGTTGACGATGTGGACTTGATGAGCAGTGGCTGAATCTGCTGAATGTCTCCGGTTGTACAACCTGCGGCTAAATGGATCAGTTGTGTCTGAATCGCCAAACTAAACATGGTTAACGAACAAAAGGAGAGACCTCCTCTGGATTTCTTGTGTTGTGTTCACAAACAGTGAACGAGTGAAGACCCAGCATCACTGGCTGAGAGCCAATGTTTGGTTGTAATTAAAAATGATGGTTTGCCTGAATCTCTTTCTATATATTTATATGTGTACTCATTTGTCAATACCGGACCTGTTTGCCCTCCAAGGTCCTGTTCCAGAAAGCAGGTGTAGTGAAAATCCTGACTTTGTTCATCTTGAAATGAAGGAAAACTGCAGATTTTTCAGTTCTAGTTCACGTAAACTGACAGAAATGAAACCAAATGTCTTTAAAGTTTCAAAACCTAACTCAGAAATACAGATTTTTTTTCTCATTTCAGGATGAACAAACACAGGATATTAACTTGCTGTCTGGAACGGGTTCCTAGCAAAGCTTATGTGAAGTGCTTGTGTTTACTGTTGGTCTGACTTCTCCAAGTGCAGTGCTAGGACAGTAACCAGCAGAGGGCGCCCACTCCTAGCTGTCATTGCTGTTGGTGCGTTCTCTATTGTGCCCAGTGACACTGCCTGACTGCAGCTGGACCGGATCGTTTTTCATCAACCAACCTGAACTGGTTCCTCACAGTGTGGCACGGAGTTCATTTCTTACTGCGCCGATCTTAAGAGCTGCAACAAAAATAAAGTAAATTGTGAGATGTTGTCCGTACGAATGATGGATAAACAATCCCTGCTTGTGGGAGTCTGTTCCTGTCATGTGTCACTTGATGTCAGACGCTGCTGCAGACCCCCTCCACTCACAAAGTGGGCTAATATTTTTAGTAACGTCCTATTTTAGCAGAGAATTGACACTGGTTGGATACAAACTTCACCCCGGGCTCATATATTTTGAAAAGCCACTGAATATGAAATAATGCACAGATTTTAAGACAATATGATCATATGTGTAATTTTATTATTTTATCAACCTTATTTTTGGTTGTTCATACAGAAATTGACAGTAGCATTAAATAGCAGTAGACAAATCATGGAGCACTAAACAGTCTACCCAGTCACATTCAGCATTTTACAGAAGACAAACATCCTGTGATCACAGTGAGGAGAAAAAAGTCAATAGATATATGTAATTTTTATGAAAACAAAACGTGCTGGCTCTCAAGTCATGTCAAGTCACAATTGCATTACAAGGAATATTCAGTTGTGCAAAAATAAAAGTGTGACGATATAATGTGTGTGATATTTGACAAACAGCAGGTTCAAGAACCATCTGAGGACGACGACCCATATTTTCATGTTCCAGTTTGTCGGTCGGCGGCTCATCACTTTCTAAGGAGCTTTCAGAGCCTCCTCCGTTGTACTTGGGCAGGTATCTGCTCCTCCATCGTTCCATTTCTTAGGTTTAGCGAACTTCCTCTCAAACTGTCGGTGAGACGAATCCATCCACTCGTTGTGATCTGAGTCCTTGGCCGGTGGAGGCTTAGTGAGGCGCCGTGCATCCTCCTCTGCATCATCCCCGCGTGCCTCGAGGATTTACACACATCCACTCCCTTAGCCCTCCAGCACATCTGCTGCAGTCGAGTTAATTCAGTGTAAACAGCTGCGTTTTGACAATGACGGGCCCGATTTCTCAATGGGGTTTGCTGAGCGACCACGTTGAGTGAATGATGGCGACTCCACAGCTTATCTGTAGTACAGTGTGTGTCCAGATTAAAAAGTTTCAAATCCAGGTTTGATAAATATAAACTGTGATTATATTTTAGTATGAAGCTCCTCCAGAGCTAATAACTCTGGGGAATGTAGTTGGGGGGTAATGTTTCACCTGTCTGTGCGTCACTCTTGTCTTATTAGACTAAAGTGCAGATAGCGAATATGTTTAATGGATTAGTCACTCTATTAGTGACAAGTGCAGACGGATGAAGTACAAGCTGAAGTGACAACGAGAGGTCATTAAAAATAAATGAGAGCGAAGGGCTGCCAGCGCGTCGGAGGGATCCGAGAGGGAACAATACTCCGTCGCCTGCGAACCAGCGCCTCGTTTAAATGCAGCTCAGCTGTGCCCCCTGTGAAATGGATCACTTGTGTGGTTTTTAATCACGAAGTAGCTGTGAAACAACGTTCTTGTTGCTGTTTGAACTCAACCCCACCATTTCTATCCCGTGATAAAAAGAATCAATATCATTCCATGTCTCTCTCTGAGAGGTCGTAAGCTGGCTGTCAGTCAGGATCAAATTTATTTACAATCCAAAGAAGTTGGAAATACTCTCACAGATGCTGTGCAGCTCTTTTTTCCCGGTACTACAGCGCAGCTACAGCGCTGAGTCTTAGAACTCTTACTGGTATGGTATGATACTGCTCAAACTGTGTGTACATTGACAGTTTTCTGTTTCCAGTAGAATAGAATTACTTTCTTAACATTGGAGGTCATTCAGAATAACATGTCAGTTGACAATAGAACATGTTGACATATATGAACAAAGCATGCGTCACTGGGGAGTATTTCATTTATCCTGTCATGTGATTCACTTTGACTGTATAACCAATCAGAGTAGACTTCATTCTCTCCAGGTGCTTCTGGGGCAAAAGGCCACTTCCTCTTCAGTCGTCTTCTACACGCTGATGAGATGAGGAGATGCTGTCCTTTGTCATTCGAGTCATTTCAGGGCCTGTAAATATAGAATAGGATCTTTTTACTTGGAAGTGGGATGTAAAAAGGTTTCTTCATACAAACAGGCACAGAAAAGTTAAACATTTAGATTTCAAGGTGAATTTATTTTTGAATTAACTGAGGCAACAAGATTAAAAAAAAGGAAAAAACAGAGCCGTTGACTTTAAAATTAAGAAACCTGCAATCAATTACCAGCTCTGCTCCCTCCTGAACAACGTCGCACAAAGGCCGTCCTCTAATTACATGTGTGTTTATAATGGTAAATATTTAATGACATCTATTTAATTGATAGTCGAGGATCATCTTTCCAGGACGAGATCATTAGCGACAAAACCCCATGAAAAATAAAGACGCGGCTTAATTTCTAGAGCTAAGCTGTGTCGTTTGCTTGTGAGTTGAGACATAACGTTACTTTGGTGTGTTAAGCATCAAGTCCTCATGAAAAACATCTCCAGGCTTATCCGTTTAATCCGCTCTCAGCGGCTTTCATCCCGGAGCCTTAATTCTCTCATGAAGGGGCTGCGAGGGCAACAGGCGGCGGCTCCACCCGCCAAGGCTGAAAGAGCTGGAGGGAGAGCGGCTGGAAATGTGGAGGGAGACTGTAGCAGGTGGAGGAACGCTGCTGCTGCTGCTGCTGCTGCTGCTGCTGCTGCTGCTGCTGCTGCTGCTGCTGCTGCTGCTCCACTCAGCACAGCACAAATCAACCCTCCATCTTCACAATGTGAATCCTGGGGGGACAAATCTGCCCCCCCACCCTGAGTACAATAGCGTGCATTTACCAACGAGCAAGTAATCTATCTTTTCTTTATTTGCAGACATGCACACAAAAGCCATGTGCTGATAGTGGCGCTGTGGAGCGTGATGGTACTGTCAGCCGCTCCTCAAGCATCCTCCCTCCCTCCTCCTCTCTCTCTGTCTTTCTTTCTCTCTCTCTCCCACCCCTCCCCACGGAGGAGAACAGGTCTCCACAGAGGATGCCAGCCTCTCATTGGCTGAGCTATCGCAGGAGTGGATGAGAGCGAGCAGGATGGAGAGAGAGTAACAACATGCAACTATTGTTCACAGCATCCAGACAGCCTCAAAGTGACCAACTGTTCTTTGTGTCTCGCAGAGGTGCGATCACAGATGGATCAGCTCAGTGGACCCGTTGGATAACTTCCTCCACGTCGGCGCCGGGCTGAGCTCTCTGAACGTCTGAACGGCTCAGACAAACATGAGGCTCCTTGGATCCTGTGATCTGACTTTAGTTCCTGTTTTCTAAACAAACCTACCGACACCCTCCGAAGCTCTGCAGCTCCGCCGGAACGAGCTATTTTCATCTTCCCATGTCACACTGTTGTCTTTGGGAGAGGCTTGGAGACGGTGGGGGCCGCTGTTAGATGTGTACCCCCCCCCCCCCCCCCCCCCCCCCCCCACCCCCAAACCCCCCC
>CAAKHB010001314.1:84834-110128 GCA_901007665.1 Aeoliscus strigatus
GAACGAGCTATTTTCATCTTCCCATGTCACACTGTTGTCTTTGGGAGAGGCTTGGAGACGGTGGGGGCCGCTGTTAGATGTGTACCCCCCCCCCCCCCCCCCACACACACACACACACACCGAACGTGGACTTCCACCCTAAGGTCTCCTGGCCCCTGCTGAGCCTCTGGAATGGTTTGACCTCCAGCCAGCTGTTGGCCACCCCTTACCTGGGAGAAGATGCCGGTGATGAAGGGCCTCCTGGCCCCCCAGAACACCTTCCTGGACACCATCGCGACACGCTTCGATGGCACCCGTAAGTACAGGAACAACACGTAGTTGACGTTCTGTTCTGTCAAAAGTATAAATTGTGGCCGATTGGTCATCACCATAGGAAACAACTGGAGCGAGAGAGAGAAGCTCCCAAAGTGAGGATTCATGTCTTCATCCCCTGCTAACTTCAGTGCAGATGTTTCATCATCACAAAAAGCCGAACTAGATGCTTACAGTCAGACAATGAAGTGTTCTTTTGCACTAATACAACAGCGACCTTCAAACATGTCTTTTTCTCCTTTGTTTTTTTGTCTTTGCCACCGCCGTTCTCTGCTCTGCCGTGTCTGCTCTTCTCTTGTTTTGTACCTGGTGCCACCTCAGGGGAGCTTGTGGCTGGTTGCACGCGGCTACCAAGGGGACGTTTGTTCGCCTGTCGATTCTGCCTGATCCCCGTCTGCCAGGCGCAGCAGCCTGAATGAGCAGCTGTTGTTCTCTGAGCTCGACGTGACTGCGAGGCGCTGACGCAGCGGTGGCGCTGATGCGCGGGGAGGCTAATTGGGCGTGTGAGTCCGGCTTTTGGAATCGGAGGATTTTTCAAAAGCTGGAATCAGGAGAGGCACGTTACTCATCGTGATCTGTAAACACATGTTAAGAGATGAGAGAAACACACACACATACACACACAAACAGAAAAGGCTTGGGATAAACAAACAAAGACAGTTGCGTTGTTTGTTGGTTTGCTTGTTTTCTTCCTGTGCTGGAGCCTTTGGAAGTGTGTGACTTCTAGTCAGGTGTTGTTTGCGGTGTCTTGTAATCCCATCAGGGGTGGGTCTGTTGTTTAGACGGGACAGGCAAATAAAAATGTATTCGTTCACTCGCACACGCTGTACTTGTTGTTCAGGGGTCGTGACCCCTCTGCTGAAGAGTCGACGCGTCACAAAGCTCCTCAAGCAATGAAAGTCAAATACTGTAAAGCAACGTAACGTGAAATAAAATAAAAAGAGCAGAAGACAAAGCAAGCCAAAGGTAATTCAGAGACGTAGTGAAGCAGTAACGAGTAACTTTTAAACCAGTTACATCGTATTCCTCTCATTTCCTTTACGACCGGTGAATCATCTGCATATCTAGCCTGTCAACAGGACGTCAGTGGCGGTGTCCGTTTCTTCCTCCAGTCGCTGAAAGAATGAACATTTTGACCAATAGATGAAGAAACGCAGGCAAGAACAAGTTTACAGACCTTCTTCCCACCTCCGGCCAAGTTCCCAGGCCGCCGAACGGCTACAGGAGGAGCGTGCCAGAGTACCCACCTCTCAAAATAGCTTCCTTCCTGTTTCCCCAGGCAACAGGGTCTGACCGCTTAGCATGGAGGATGCTTGAAAACTCTGAAAAGAACCCTGAAAAGATGGTCGGTTAAAGAGGATGGAGGTGGAGGATTAAACACCGTCAAACTGAGTGGTCCGTTTAGTGGCCTCACCTCTTCCTGTCGTCAGGGGCTTTGAGTGTAATTTCTCCAGATGATCGTTCTCGTCATTGATTGGCTCGTCAATAATGAAAAGCAGTTTTGAGGTTTTAATTAAACAGTTCCTGAGAAAACACAGATCTTTACGGGCAAAATGTCAGAGCAGGTTGTCGCTAACCTTGTCGCGAAGCAATGTCAATGTTCCCCAAAGGAAACAGTGTGTGTGTGTGTGTGTGTGTGTGTGTGTGTGTGTGTGTGTGTGTGTGTGTGTGTGTCGGTGGCTCACCTCAGGGCGTTTGCATGTGACTGTGGGTTTATGCTGATGTGTGTGTGTACATCAGGATTGCCTATTGATTCCTGAGGGTAAATTCAAAGGTCAAAGGTCAGGCCAAGCTCGGCGGGCGGCAGTGTGGGAACTGTATATACGTCGGAGGGCATGTCAGACTCCAACCTTCAGAGTTTCCTGCGCGTGTCGCCAACCGGCTTCATGTGTGTGTGGCAGCATACATGTCCTCTCGCTCTCCTCCTTCTACGCCAACAGACTTGATGTGGAGAAGGTTCCAGCACCTTGTGTTTGTGTGATTGTCAGGCTAGAAAATGGTCTTTCCATCGATGGTCGCTCACAGCCGCTGTGGGTCCGCTCCTCCTCCTCACGCTCGCACCCATCGGCCCAGTCAGTCGTTCGGTGGTGCTGAGTGCTAATCAGCTCTTGAGCTTCATCTGCTTCTTCCTCTTCTTCTTCCCCGCGAGAGAAACTTGACCCGGATGTGCCGGCGGCTGCTCACTGGCACAGCGGCCGCATGTCGCATCATCAAGTCCGATTACAACAGCCGTGGCGAGTCAGCACAGATGTGTAATTAAGGAAGCTGTTGCAGCCACTCGAAGCAATATCCATGTGAGGATTACAGGCTAAGAATCGAGGCATTGTCACAACCTCACACACGCTCAGAGAGAACTGTTTATCAGGGGGCCGCGTCTACACAGGGAGTCTGTAGAACCTCAACACTGTATGTGGTGCATTATTTGAAACCTCAGCTAGTCAAAAAGATTCAAACAGTTCAACGTGTTCCTCAGGCTGTTATGATGAATGAATGAATGAATGAATGACAGACCAACCTACTCTGACAAAAGGATCTTTTAAAAATGTTGCATATATATATACACACACACACACACACACATAATTGTAAAAATAAATGTAATAAAATTAAGAATTAAAATGTATTTACATTTTTTACGTGTCATTAATATTATATTATATATTATATATTATTATTAAATAATATTATATATTTTTAAATTTATTTTTAAAATTAAAAAATGTCAATTAAATTTAGATTTTGGCTCAGCAGAATATAAATTGAAGAAATCTATAATTTCAGATATTTCTAATTAAAATTCATTAGAGGAAATGATCACTGTCTAACTCTGCAGTCGGAGACATAGACATAGGTAGACATAGACAGGATAACATAGGTATCGTTAGTTCAGTGGCATGTGCCTTTATCATGAACTGGAATAATGAAATTGTGGATCTCATCATGAGTCATTGTTAGGTTGCAGCTGAAAACGTGTCATGTTTCGTGAGGCAGCACGGTTCATCACTGAGCGCCGCGTCCCAATTTCTCCATTGAGGCTCGATGGCTGTAAAGAGTCCTCCTGAGGTGATTTATGTCCCGTTCCCCGAGCCATCCGAAGGGCCGACATGAGGATGCTGAGTGGAGATGTACCTATTCTTAGGTGAAGGTAAAGGAGTTACGTAAACCAGAGATGAATGCAGTTGCTCTTTAACCCGTGCAGGCTCTCCAGGCCGGCAGGGGCTGGAATTTATAGAACATGAAGAAGAAGATTCTGTGTTTTTCCCACGGAGGTTGACTGTTTCATGTTCAGTCACTGGTTCTCTGGTGATTTGTGTCGATTGTGAAAACTCATACTGAAAAGTTTACTTTTCTTTGGACAAAAACAGCACATCAGGTCTCAGTTGGTCCAGAAGGTCTCGGAAAGCCAACTCTGCCTGGTGACGTCTTCCTTTGACTTTACAACCAATGTTCATTCGCTGCCCCTGAGCTCTTGTCAGCCTTCAGAAAACACATCCCTGCAGACATCTTCCTGCTCATTCCGGCCAATTAAACAGTTCCATCGTGTCAGTCCGTGTCCAGTCAGCCTCAACGTGCATGACATCACTGGTACCCGCGTCACTTTCCCAGCATGCCCCACTGTGACTCTCTCTTGCAGTAAATGGAGTGGATTCACTCATCTGAGTAATGTGTATTAAGAAATAATACAATCATGGAGAGAAGTCATAATAACGTCATATTTACTGTCATGAAAACCAGTTGTCCTTCAGCCACAATGACTCAGCTGGAGTTTGTTCTCGCAGAAAAGGAAAAGCTGCAGAAATTAGGAGTGAAAATGAGAGGACGACTTGCAGCGTTTCATAAGCAGCTCGGCCACATGCACTTTCTTCTTTTTTCTCCTCGGCTGTGAAACACTTTTCCAATTCCACAAACTCAACAGGGTACGAGGACCACGTACCGCCGCCAATTTGAGGAAGCTGTGGGGAATCTTTTATGGTTCTCCATTCTGTATCAACACAGAATTAAGAAACAAGAGAACATGAACTAAAGCAGTAAATCCTCCTCTTTAGCTCACATGTGGAGATACAGTATCAGCTCTCATTTTCCAGGCTGCTGGTTTGGATCGGTGTTCCCTTTCAAACAGTGAACTTCTTATGGTTATTAATTGGCATTTCAAAGCCTTCGCTGGCAGAGACGTTGTCTACGGCAACAGGAGCTGACTAAAGCTGGGAATCCAGTGAAAGTAGAAAACTATCAGCAGGAGGAAAGTGTGTGCTGTTCAGGTTCATCTCAATAAATCAGAAAAACATCAAAAAAGAGACGGATTCCAAAAGTGAAACACATCGGTAGATACAGACTCATCACACAGCAAATTCTTATCGTCAAAACGAAAGGAAATGAAATAAACCTGTCTGTGTGTGCTGAATGGATAAATGAAGGTGTGTTTCACTTGAACTCATTTACTGACAGAAATCAACGGTTTGGTGAGATTCTGATTTGCTGAGATGCACCTGTAGATGGATGATAGTGTGTTCACGTCACCAACTGTCCGTGGTGCTGAGAACCAGCCAGTGGAGACACTTTGGTGCTGAAATACCAGCTGGGACAGATGTGCGGTGTCACATCTGCTTATGGTCTCTGTGGACAGGGAGACGAAAACCTCCCTCCTGCCTGACATATAGATTGTATGTGGGTCCTCAGCCTCCTCCAGTACAAACACGGGAACCGGTGAGGAGCTGGTGATATCCCACATTAATTATATAGTCAGCTCATAATCTCCAGAGCCACACGATGTAATAAATATGAGAGGTGGGATCATCTGCTGTAATATTCACATGGACCTCTGTGCGCGCACACACGTTTATTAGCGATGTGCTTTCTGACACTCGGTGAAAATAGCCCACTTGTACCGATCATATCATATATTTGTGGATTACTTTCATTCTATATGTGCAGATGATTGATGATGGTATATTGGGGCCGACCACAGGCTTGGTCTAATATCTGAGGTCACTCAGTAAGCCCTTAACCCTTTATAGGCTGAGAGACCATATTTGATCTCTTCCATCTGCATATCTCCCTCTCTCTACACACACACACACACACACACACACACACACATGTATATGAACATTTATGAATATGTTTTGGTGAAATGTCCAACTGTCAAGAAAACATTGGCTGGGAGCAACAAGTTTGAAGTTATAAAAGTAACAGAGTCTTGTAATATCCCCTAATGACTTTCTGTGGTTAACTATCTGTCTGTCAGCCTGCCTGTCTGTCTGTCTATCTGTCTGTCTGTCTGTCTGTCTGTCTGTCTGTCTATCTCATCTATCTATCTATCTATCTATCTATCCGTCCATCCATCCATCCATCCATCCATCCATGTAGTGAAGGACATTTACTCTGGTTAGCTGAATTTTCTCGTGAGGATGTTTTGATCTGTGCGTCTCCTGTTCATCCTCAGAGAACGTGTATGCAAATCATCCGAGAGCAGCGTTACGTGAGAATGAACTTTGCAAAGAACCGCCGTCGGTCAGCTGTTTTTATGCCTCAGAACGTCGACTCTCTCCGCAGCAGCCACGGCGCCGTGACTTGGCGGAGGAATCAGACGAGGGCGAGGGCAAAGGGAATTCATTTAGCTCTAAACTGAGTCTGATTCATGCTCTTTGAACTCGTCTGTTGGACTAAACCCGCGGACACGAGTTCAAACAGATAAACACACTTTGATTCAGGTGTGGAGGACAAATTCCGCCCCAAACCGAACCGCTTTCACTTTGTCAGTCAGAGATTTGAGAAAAAAGCCTGATCCTGTCGTCTTTGAACTTCTTCTTCTTCTTCTTCTAATGCCTGTCCACCTTGTGATGTCCCCCTCACAGACAGTAATTTCCTGTTGGGGAACGCCCAGGGCCACCGCGGCTACCCCATCGTCTACTGCTCGGACGGCTTCTGCGAGCTGACGGGCTTCACCAGGACGGAGGTGATGCAGAAGAACTGCAGCTGTCGCTTCCTGCACGGGGCCGACACCAGCGAGCACGTGGCCCAGCAGATGGAGAAGGCCCTGGAGGGCCGCGAGGAGTACCAGGCCGAGGTCCACTTCTACAAGAAGAATGGTGGGTGCGCTGTGAAAGAACGGACATTCGGTTCCTGTCGGTTCCCTAACCTTATTGTATCTCCATAGATTCATTGACCAAGTAAACATCCCTTGACCATTTGGAAATGCATCGATATTATTTTTAGTTCAGTAGTTATTGACAATATTCACTTTTTTGCGACTGGTGGTTTTCTTCTGAGTGTAGCTCCAGAGCTGTTGAAGACAGATCACACTGATTCAACAGACTCTCAGCTACAATCTGCTGTTACTTCATGTCTTTATCTTCATTCGTTCCCTGCTCTGGCTCATAGGATCCAGAATTTAGTCAGGACCCAGATCAAACATGTATATATTAGAGAACGTACAGCGAATGTATCCTGTACTTGTTTTTAAGCAAGAATCCGAACATTTACTGTGGCGTCATATGCACAGATGCTGAAAATGTCCCCATCTCACAATGAGTAAGAATCCTTCAACAGATGCTTCCAGAACACTACCAACATTTAATCATCTAGTCCTGGTCCCATTATCAGCCTTTCCTGAAAATTTCGTTAAAATCCGTTCATAACTTTTCGAGTTAACAGTCAAACAAACACCGGCAAAAACAACCGCCTTGGCGGGGGTACTAACTCAAGGCCATGCAGCCGTTAACATCTTTGTGGAGAAGCGAGGTCTTCATAAAACTCCTTAACTACAGGAAATGATCGTCTCTTTCTTTTTTTTTTTTAACCGACATTAGAAATTGTGATTCTTTTTCATCTTGAAGAGCACATCTATTTTTAGAGAAGAGCTGAACATTTGGTAGAATTATGAATCTCCACAGTGACGCAGAATTTGAAATGAGGCGCCTCAGTCGTCCAATAAAGGTTTTTTTTCCCCCGATCACACGCGTGGATCCTGGCGCCACATGCCTCAGATGTGACATTTCAGATCTCAGCTTGTGCGACATAATCCATCATCTCCTCTGAACACAGGACAGCCATGAAAACATTCTGCTCTGTGTGTTTAATGAACCAATTTCGTCAGCAGAAGCTTAAATGCTGAAGTGAACTCTGTGGAACATAATCCTCCTGTGCCCGGAACATGCCGCACACGGTGGGAGAACATACGACCACGTTCGAGCAGCTCTGACTGGCACAGGGATTTATTCTCCTGCGAACCTGCCGCCTGAAAATGTGTAAACGGCTAATTACTCTGAGGGATCAGTGAAGCCGCGCTGCAGCGGACGCATCTTCTCGACTCGTGGACGTGAATATTAAGGCCGAGCAACAACTAATGAGGACGAGTCGTGTCGGACAGGGAAACGTTTATCAGAAATGGAAGAAAAGAAAACACGCACACGCGCTACGGCCACTGTTAGATGGTGGCGGAGGAAAGTTTGTGTAGAGTTGCTAATGAGCGCGGTGGGTCAGAGCGGGGTCTTAGATCTGCCGCTGTCGCCCTGACTTGTTACAGCCGGATCGCGCTTCTCCCCAACAGTGTCCGTTGAATTCAGGGTGTATTTCTAGGAAGGATGGAAGTTTTCAAACGTCTCCTTTCAGGTTTACCCTTCTGGTGTTTGCTGGACATCGTGCCCATAAAGAACGAGAAGGGCGAGATGGTTCTCTTCCTCTTCTCGTTCAAGGACGTCACAGACACACACGGGAAGAGCCACCACAACAGCAAGAAGGAAGGTGAGCGCCGCGACGTGCTGTGAACGTGATGTACGAGCGGAGCGTCCCCCGGCCCCCAGCTTTCATTTGCCCTACACAGCCTTGTTCATCACTGTCATACTCGGTCCAGCGTTGTTCATTCACTCACAGTGTGTGTGTGTGTGTGTGTGAACAGACAACAGAGGGTCTTACAGTGGAACCAGACAGTTTTTCTGCAGCAAATATCAAACGCAGCGGCAGCGGGGGAACTAGGCGCTGACATTTTGATATTGATGAAGCGTGCTGCATCATGTGCTGGGTCACAGGTTCTCATGTGGGGTGTGGGGCCCCCCCAGGGGTCTCTGAGCAGCTCCCAGAACAGGAATTACATCCAGAAATACCATCATCATGTTAACATCATGCTGCTTCAGTATTAACCCTTCAACACCGATGACACCGTGCTACATTCATGCTATCGTACTTCACAGTACCGTAATAACACAACATTCTGTCAGAAAACATGACTGAAACATTACGGTTTCTGAAAGAGTGAGTAGGCTAGGGGGAGGAGAAGGAGAAAACGTGTTGCTGTAAGCTGAGAACAGCTATGTTGCTGTCATTACGGTAGTGTCATTTGCTGTGTTGCCGGCAGTCATTACCGTAATGACAGCAATCTGGCTGTGAAGTGCAACTTCTTTCAGGAACCAGTCAACGTTTTCTCCTTCTCCTAGCTCCTTCTTCACACCAGGTAGCGCTTCAGTAACCGGATCATAAAAGTAGTCGTGTAATTACGGTACTCCGAAGTTTGCTGGCTTGAATGTATCGTCAGCGATACCACCGATGTAAATGGGTTCATGGTCCTTGTTCGAGAACCTTTGTCCTCCCTTACACGTGACAGTTTCAGAGGACAAGAGGCGCCGGAGGAAGAGCAGCTCCCACTTCAGTGAAGCCCGGAGGCGTGGACGCACCATGTTGTACCATCTCACCAGCCAGTTCTCAACAGGAGGCAAAGGGGAAGTTGACCTGGGCAGCGTGAGTCGTCTTCACACACACACACACACGCACACACACCACGCAGAGCTCAGACAGGTGCCGTCCTCCTTTTTCTCCTGGAATCATGCATGCTGATCCCTAAAACTAGCCTAGAAATCTAGATGCACCCTAGTGGAGGCAAATTTGATCTGCAGCCAGCGTCGGTCTAGAAACTCTCCGTTCTCTCTCTCCGAGCTGCAAAATCAAAAAAACTCTGGTCGGGCCAATCACATCTTGGATCTGAACTCAGTGAGGACACAGTTGCGGCCGTTGTGCGCGTCGTCCCCGACGCTGTCTGCTACATGTAAACAAAGAAGATGGCCGCTGCTGGAGAACGTCATTCTTTGGAGTCGGCTCTGGACGACGTGGAACACTTCTGTCACTCTGACAACGTCACCTTCTTCGTTGCTCTCATTGGTTGTAACTATCCCATTGCATGAAAGATACCCCCACCCCCCCGGATGGAGCACTGTCAACTGTGACTGTCCAGACCCAACATCTGTGCCCTGGCAGGCTGACCCAAAACAGGATTGTTAAGACAATTTGAAGGAGGTCTTGACTCTTGTTCCCAGCGTGGCTTATCTCAGCAGAAAACCTACCAAATGCTATTTATAAGTCTCCAGAATTATTCTCATTTTGCTTCTGTTGCATTTTTGCAAGCTGCTGTTGTGTGAATGAGGTCAGCCTGCTGGAAGGCACAGAGCTCACCGGTTGAACAGAAACCAGCTGCAGGTTCATCACGTTTTTGGACGTCGTCAGCTTCAGGAGTAAGGTCATCAGGTCACTGGCACGTCCCCTTGAATGACCCACACCTACACGAGGTCGCTGACCGTGTTAATGAAGGTTGTTCTCTGGGTGTCAAGCAGGTCCGTGTCGTTTCAGCGCTGCAGGTTTCCGCCGTCATTGTCTTTCTCGAGTGTTTGTGTGCTGGGATGATGTTTGTGGTGAAACAGACACTACGAGCTGCTACTTGTCACATTTCCACTGAACAAAAGCCTTTGTTGCCTTTTGTTTTGCTGCACTCGGATCAGTGTGATTCATGAAAACCAGCTCCTGTGTTGCTCTCAGACATTTTTTTGTTTTTAGCAGAGCAGCATTTGGAGTTAATCTCTCTCCCAGCAGCGGCTCTCAAACCTTCTTCACATGTGTCATCTCCTCTCAAACCCTTCAACAGGACGGTTTTCCAACCTGAGGACCTGTGAGATGTAATTCTGACTGATTCACATATTTAATATGCAGCAGACTTGGACGGATTAATGAGATTTAAACTCTTTTCATTGAAAAAGTATGATTTTTTTTTTACCTCAAACTAACTAATGAACATGATCAATGGTGTTTTTAGGATTGGAGAAGAGAGAACTTGAACATTTATACCATTTGTCCAAAGAGCCTCGAGTGATCAATATCCTGCTGCTGTCTGCAGGTGACGGTGTTTTTCAGTGTGACAGTGTCGTTCACAGCCTGCTCTCATCGCTGTGTCCACAAATACAACCTCTACTTCATTTTCCCACTGAGATGATCATTTTCTTTGTCACCACTGGCGTAGCTCATTGTTTTAAGCAGTCGCACGTTGACAACCTTTGGAAGAAATGTAATTTTCATGTACGATCACCTTTACCAGACATTTTCTGAGTCTGTGCTGCACGTTTTCTCCCCTTCATCGCCTCCTGGATTCTTTTCATCCCTCCACTTCCTGCTGCGTCTGTCTCTTATCTGTCGTTCACAATCATCTCTGTTTCCTCATCTTCCTCTGGTAGTGGAACAGATCAAAGCTTTTAACCAAACGTGTGTGTGTGTGTGTGTGTGTGTGTGTGTGTGTGTGTATAATACTTCCAATTGAATGAATCTATGAATGCAAAGAAGCAAAGAAAAAAAATTTCACATCATATGTGGCATTAAAATTCAATTCTACCACATGTAATCTTACGAAATTTGGGAGAAAAAGGGTTAATTTATGAGCATATGTAATATTCTCCCACCAGGGGGCGTATGATCTCTGATCAGTTAGTAAAATGTTAGTAAATCAGTAAATTTCTGATTATTGTTAAGTTCATGTCTAGTGTTCATGTGACAACTTTTTTTTTTGGTTCTCTGGCACTTTCATGACAGTGGTGTGTTCACAACTTCAGTCAGATGCTGGCTGAAAAATACCTGAAATAAAAAAGAAAGCAATTCTCCCATGCTGTAGTCAGTCGTACACTTGGTGTTCGCGGCGGACTCACGTGCTTTCTCCATGTGTGTCCTCTTCCATATCCAGGCCAGGCTTTTATCAGCAGTGCGCCCCAAAGCTTGCTGGGAGACGTAGTTGGTAAAATAAGCTGCGTGCTGCAGCTTAATGAGGTGTGAAGATCAGCTGTGTGTGACGTTCAGTCCCACGTGTCGCTGCGGCGACAGGGTTTTTCTTCTCTAATCTTCTGAATGTGTTTGGTTGAATGGTTCGGGTGTCAAAGGTCAGATGGGAGTCGTGACCTTGGTGATGTAAGATAAAAAAAAAACAGTCCAGTTTTTGCTGACAGTGTCGACAGCTGCTGAGGACAGTCAGCATCTCCCTGCTGGATTTTCATTGACGCTGCAATAAAAAAACAAAACACTCCTCCTCAGTTCTCCAGACGTTTCCAGCAGCCGTACAGTTTAAACTTCGACTCCAGGGGAACAATGACCGTGTTTGCCGTTGTTTGAGTCAGATCACTCATCGGTACGAAGGCAGAGAGCCGTCACTCTAATCTGCTGCCAAATTCACAAGAAGCGCAAACTGCCAGTCAGAGCAGCACCGGCTCTTCATCACTCTGCTCCTCTCCGATTCCCCTCTCGCCTCTGTCAGAGGTCGTAGATTCTCCTCATGTCTCCTGCACATGGTTCTGACTTTTATCTGCCAACTGCATGGAGCCACTTGGAGAGCAGCAGTCTCATCGCAGCGACTCCCCAACTCATCAACAAATGTCACTAGATTCTTCCAAGTAGAAAAATCCAATGAGCGGAATAAGTAGGCACGACTAAACAGTCCCCCTCATTACCTCATCCTGTCATTACACTGCTCCGCCTGTGATTAAAAACATTCACTGCAACTAGAGGGAGGAGCAGACGAGGGTTTAGTCAGATATAAATGGTAATAAATTTCCTTTTTATTGACGCATGTCATATCTCAGAGAGGCTGTGAGCAGAAGATTTCCTGCAGCATATTAGTTTCACGTCACATGCAACGTACTGAATCATCAGCGGTTCGAGCACAAGAGAGGACGCTGACATTTATGTTCACTGTACTACATGTATAAGATGCCAATTTATCGCAAAGAGACTTAGAAATGCTCTGCTTCGAAAAGAATAATAACAACAACAATACTACTACTAATGATAATTATAATTCTGTATGAATATTATATATGAAATTTGGTTTATTTGGTGCAGTTTGCATATACATTTTTCTAGAGTTCTAACCACACATGACATTTGACATTAATTGTCCTTGTTTTGTTTTTTATTTGTATCTGTGTGAAATAAGTACAAAAAGTGTGTGTGTGTGTGTGTGTGTGTGTGTGTGTGTGTGTTGATGCTTTCAACACAAATATGAAAACAGATTTCTGTCCTTTGACACTCGGTCATTCCTTGTTTTGAACAGAACAGTGTTGACAAACCATCAGTACCGGAGTACAAGGTGGCGACGGTGCAGAAGTCTCGCTTCATTCTGCTTCACTACAGTGTCTCCAAAGCGCTGTGGGACTGGCTCATTCTGCTGGCCACCTTCTACGTGGCCATCACGGTGCCCTACAACGTCAGCTTCACGCCGTATGACGACACCGTCACGGCCGCGCGCTCCACCATCGTCAGCGATATCGCTGTGGAAATGCTCTTTATTATAGGTGAGTGTTTGAAGACGTTTCTGCCGGGTGGTAGGGTCTGATGTTCCCGTTACCTACCAACAAGAGCAGCTCAGTCATCCTTTTCCCCAGAAAGCTCTCCCAGTCCCAGGCAACCTGAGTTGTATAGTCCCTTCTGGGTGTCCTGGGTCTCCCCTCAGAGCTCCTGCGGTTGGTAATGACCTCCAAGAGGAGGCGCCCAGGGGATGAAGGAGGCGTCTTTTCTCAAATACATTCATCTGACAATCACGACTGGAAAATGCTTCTCCAGACTTTGTCTGTGCATGGGAGACGCACAGGGGATCGAATGTGACTCATCATCTGTGGTCAGTTTTAGAACATTTGGTCACTTTGTGCTTCCAGATATTATCCTGAACTTCCGCACCACCTACGTGAGCCAGTCTGGCCAGGTGGTGTATCAGTCCCGCTCCATTTGCATTCACTACGCCACCACTTGGTTCTTTGTGGACTTGGTGGCTGCGCTTCCCTTTGACCTGCTGTACGCCTTCAACATCACAGTGGTGAGTTCTCAGGAGCGATGGGACGGTATGTTTGGCATCAAGTGCAGAAGCTTGTCTCCTTCTCCTTCATCTTGACCGTCTCCACCTCCAGACCTCCTTGGTCCACCTGCTGAAGACAGTGCGCCTGCTGCGACTCCTTCGCCTGCTCCAGAAGCTGGACCGCTACTCCCAGTACAGCGCCATGGTGCTGACCTTACTGATGTCTGTGTTTGCCCTTCTGGCACACTGGATGGCTTGCATCTGGTACATGATTGGCCGCAAGGAGATCGAGACAAGCGATACTTGGGACATCGGTGAGTCAGCTGGTGGCTGCAGATAAATGATCCCCTTTCTCTTAATGGATGAATGGGCATATACCTGCAATTGATTCTCCACATGTGTCATCATTCATGCATTGTCTTCCCCGTCAGGAACATAAATCTGATTTGTCATTAAGCTGCTCATTGGTGGAGCCAAAGGAGAGAGGGTTCCACCCATCTCCAGTCAGCGTCCATCTGACCTCAGTCAGTCCGTATACTCAGCAGGAATGGGACCTCTTCGTGTGCAATCCCACCGAAACGCAGCACAAGCAGCTTAAAGTACTATTCTGATATTAAATATTGGCACCATTTACCCACCATTCCTGCCAAAATGACAAAAATAATTGTAGACTACTAGAAAAAAAAATAGAAAATGACTCAGAGAGTGGAGACCTCAGCCAAGCTGCTCGCTCAAATCTAAATCTACCTAACCTTGTTTTATTTACATCAGTCGATTTGTTGACCACGACAACATGCCCTTACCATTTGGAAATACACTGATATCGTTTTTAGTTCAGTAATTATGAACAAAATGGACTATTTCTAATGGCAGTTTTCTTCTCAGCTCCTCTCAGCTACATGTTGGTGTTCATGTATTTATCTTCATTGACTTATAAAATACACAAGCAGCACAATGTATTATATATGGAGATGTATTATATATTATTTATAGGGAGATATACTAGAGAACCAACAGTGAATGTATCCTGTGGTTTTTTTTTTGCCAAGAATCTGAGCATTTATTGTGGAGTTCTAGACACAGATGCTGAAAATGTCCCTCACAGTGATGAAGAATCCTTCAACAGATTCCTGGATCCACATGGTTCCAGAACACGACCAACATGTAATCATCGGGTCCTGGTCCATTCGCAGCATTTACTGAAAACGTCATTAAAAATCCGTTCATAACTTTCCAAGTTATTTTCTTAACAGACAAACAACCAAAAAAACAGCAGCCGTCAAAAATGTAATCTCCTTGGCGGAGGTAATCCGTCCTTTTTTAGGCAACAAATAAACAATTCTGTCGTCTGTTGACACTAACAGGCGGAGAAGGGTGTGTGTGACTGACACACATCGTTCCTGTCGGGATCCTTTCCATACCTTTGTACCAAAAATAAATTATTGATCCATTTCTGAACTGTGAATAAAAAAAATATATATCAGCACACAAAATCATGTGACAGTTGACTGGATCAGTTGAAGACAACTGTTTAGTTTTTTGAGCTGACAACAATTCATTCCACAGACTGTATACCGACTGTCCCCGCGCAGCTATAAATAGCCGCGGCGCAGCTATCGGGATGTCTGGCCCTGCTCCGCGGTGAACGCTGCTCTCTGGTGCTCTAATGAGGACTGTCTGAAACCAGATCAGAAAGCTGCCTGTGAACGAGCTGCACGCTGATGTCAACATGGAGGCTGGAATCAGAAACTGTCAGGCTTTTCTCAACTTGAAGGAATTATCAGCTTCACTGGTGGCGATTGAATGAGTGTGTTCTAATAGACAGTATACACACAGAACACTGCAGCGTTCAGCAAAGTGAAACACCTATGGTTCTGTTTGTGTTGATGTGATTATACAATCTCTACCAGGAGCGCAGGTCATACGTGTTAATTCACTTGCCTCCACATTCACCCCTGGAGGAGCTAATCCAGTTCTTCTGCCGTGACTGTGCAGGCCCCCTGATAATGTCCACACAGACACCGTAGACCCGTTATCGCAGCACCAGCTCCTTCTTTGCTGTCTCAAACTCTTCTCGCCTGCCATCTCGTTCAAGGATGGCTCCACGAGCTCGGCAAACGTCTGGAGATGCCCTACATCAACAGCACGCTGGGCGGCCCGACGGTCCGCAGCTCCTACATCGCTTCCCTCTACTTCACCCTCAGCAGCCTGACCAGCGTGGGCTTTGGCAACGTCTGTGCCAACACTGATGCTGAGAAGATCTTCTCCATCTGCACCATGCTCATCGGCGGTATGTCTGACACAAGGGCACGTTGTCCTTCTGGCGCTCGGGCATCGTCTCACCTCTGTTGGGCCAAAAGGGCCAGAAGCTCAGCTGGAATGTTGGGTCATTTGGCCTTTGAGATGCAGTTTGTACCTGCCAGTTGTTAGATGACATTATTTTGGGATCAATGAAAAGATTATTTAACCCAGTAAAATTGACGGCATCGTTTGCGCTACATCGGTGCTAGCATACTTTGGAGTACGTTGAAGGGTTACTGCAGGTTGCCCTAGGTTCTCCTACCTGGTGTGAAGAAGGAGTTAGGGAAGGAGAAAACGTTGGTTCCAGAAAGTTGCCATTACGGGAGATCTCCTTCACTCTGTTGCTAGAAGCAGGCGAAATATTACCATGATGACAGCATTGTGTTAGTTTGCTATGAAATGATGCCTTTTTTTCTTTCTGTTCTATATGAGACAGGGTGTGGAGTCAGATAAGCTTTGTGCAGGAGGCAGATTGGAAGTCTCGCAGTTTCCTCCAAATTAAGAATCCTAATTACTTGAGTGTGTGCTTTGTGTTTTTTGAAAATGAGATGAGATGTGAACTGCTCACACAGCGCTGATGCACGCCGTGGTCTTCGGCAATGTGACGGCCATTATCCAGCGGATGTACTCGCGCCGGTCCCTCTACCACACGCGCATGAAGGACCTGAAGGACTTCATCCGTGTCCATCGTCTGCCCCAGCAGCTCAAACAGCGCATGCTGGAGTACTTCCAGACCACCTGGTCTGTCAACAACGGTATCGACGCCAATGAGGTACAAGTCCCTTTCACTGCCGTCCGGTCCTTCGTCACAGCCACAGGCTGAGGAACACCTCAAACAACAAAAACACAAATTGTTAGTCAAAATGTCTCATCTCTAGCCATAAATATGTTTACACTTAAAATAACTGACATCACCTGAACAGGTAAACTTGTTTTTAGACATTTTCACTTGTTTCAAGCCGGTTTCACTTAAGCAGAAAAATCTGTCAGTGGAGGAAGATTTTGTTGCTTGTCTTAAGAAAGAAACCACTTCGTCTGCCTTATTTTTTCAACTTTTAAGTATAAATTAGGTTGAAACAAGTGAGGCAAAACAAGTCACTTTTTGAGGTGACATGTCTTACATTATCAGTGCAAAGACATTTTTGAACTAGAAATTTGACATTCTGATCAGAAATAACACAAATATTCACAGTAAGATTTAAATTCCTGCAGTGGATTGGTTCCCTAATTGCACGTCAGAGTCACACCTCGTTGCGTCTGTCACCCATTCCCAGCTCCTGCATGACTTCCCTGATGAGCTGCGGGCTGACATCGCCATGCATCTGAATAAGGACATCCTCCAGCTGCCGGTGTTTAAGGGGGCAAGTCGCGGCTGCTTGCGCTCACTCTCTCTCCACATAAAAACCTCCTTCTGTGTCCCTGGGGAGTACCTGATCCGCCAGGGCGATGCTCTTCACGCTAACTACTTTGTCTGCTCCGGTTCTCTGGAGGTGCTGAAAGACGGCATGGTGTTGGCCATATTAGGTTTGTGTTCTAGCGCGTTCTTTTCACAAACTGACCACTTTTTTCAGTGAACATGTATCCACTGTATTTCAGGAAAAGGGGACCTGATTGGGTCCGACCTGCCTGGAACAGACCAAGTGATCAAGACCAATGCGGATGTGAAGGCTCTGACCTACTGTGACCTGCAGTACATCAGCGTGCGCGGGCTGAGGGAGGTGCTGGAGCTGTACTCAGAGTACGCCAGCGTCTTCGCCTCGGACATCCACAACAACCTCACCTACAACCTGCGAGAGGGCAGCCAGGATGAGGTATTGAACACAGGAGAACATCAACACACACACGGCAAAAATAGTGGCCTCGTACGTTATTTCCCACCGTGGTGTATCTTCTTTACGGGCTGCTGAGTACACTCTGGTTGGGAAAATACATTTTTAATTGTAGGAGTCAAGATGTGAGAGAGAAATAACATGTAGAACATGGGAATTTGGGTGAGAAAGAACACGCCGTCACCAGTGGATCACTCAAAAATAGTTGTGTCCACTTTGTTGGAAACGTATGCAGATGTGTAGATGATTAGATTTCACGTTTTTGTCTCAGTACATTCCACAGCCCTGACGTGTCTGAGTGAAAATCACACCACACGCCAGACAAAACACATTCACCCCCCCCACCCCCCTCACCCGTGGGGCCGTTGTCACTCTTGACAGTTGTTCTGCCACAGTGACCAAAGGGCTGCTGCTGACTTGACTGTCACGCCAATTACCATGCATGGGTGCTGCTGTCAGCCAGCCGTATCGCTTCCCCCGGTACCCTCCTGGAGCACAGAGGGATGACAGGTCTTCTCTTAGTGCGGCTGCAACCCCCCTCAGATGTTCAATAGAACATTTGACAAGATGTCCACCTGTGGACAGAATCCTCAGGTTTATCGTCGGTGACCTGCACAGAGCAAATAAATGAACGAGTGACGTCTTATTGTCTGTCAGTCATTGAGACAGATAGAACATCTGCACTCAAAAATGGGAGGAGAACGTAAGAGAGAGGCTAGTTTTGTGTCCTAAAAGATACTGAAATAAATAAAAGGGACGTCATAGGTTTGTTTTTGAGCCTTGAAGGATGAATGACAGGAGGTTTTAGTTGAGAGAGGTATCGGTTATGATGTATGTATATATACATCCTATACACACAGTACTACATTCAAATTACACTGCAAAAACTCAAAATGAGAAGAAAAAATAAGAATATCATAAAATCTTAAAATACACTTAAAATAACACATATCACCTGAAAAAAGTAGCGTGTTGGTTTTCAGACAATTTTCCTTTGATTCATGCGTAAATTTGTTCGTGGGACGAGAATTTTTTTGCTCGTTCCACTGGAAGATTGAAAATTTGTTTGAAACAAGTGAAGATTGTCTCAAAAACTAGTCACATTTTCAGATGATTTGTCTTATTGCCTAATTGTAAAGACCTTGTTTTGACAGGAAATTAGACGTTTTCATATTCAAATATTATGACTAAGAACTTTCATTTTTGCAGTGTAAAAATACACATAACGGCTTTTTCTTCACTTTGACTGGTAATGACATTTGATGAGGATGCTGAGTTGTTTTTTGCAGCTGAGGATGATTACTGGCCCCCCCCTCTCTCTCCATACCATCTGCTCGGACTTTGAGCACAAAGCCAGTGAAAGAGGGTTCCAGGTCTTTCACACACACACACACGCGCGCACACACACACACACACACACGTGCCTCTGAAGCGGTCCTGTCGTCATCAGCGCAGCCGGTGGTCTCAGGCTGACGTTCTCCTGAGATGCAAAGGTCCTTTACACTCCAGAGACACTTGAGATTTACATCCAGGCAGCAATTAAATTATAAGCAAACGCTGCCAGAGAAGCAGATGGTAGGAATGCCCAGTACAGTATTACAGTAACCGAAAAGGAAAAACGATTTGAAAGTTTGAAAGTTAACAAACACACTGGCAGATTGAAAATTACATCTTGTTATTGCTGTCTATTCAGCTGGGTTTTCTGGACGCATGGAAATAACACAAAGACAGTTGACGTCATAGCAAACCAACAACGGTGCCTTCAAGTTGAATGTTAAGCTCGTTTTTTATAATTATACAATAGATCGGTGTTATTATTAAGGTCAGGTGGAATGATTTTACCAGGGAATTGTTCTGAGACCCTGGGACGTGGCTTATTTCTGAAGGAGAGAGGAGACGCTGCTGTTGTGGGCGGCACAAGAAGGTCAAACCTCCAACAGGGAGCCAGCACGAAGACGGAATCTGTTGGTGTATAATGACCACGATCCTACAGGGACGTTTGAAACAATCAGTAGTTGTGGAGCGTCAGTGAAACCCTCAGAGCATGTGTGGCTCGCTGTGGAGCCTCAAGTGACAACAGAAGTCAATGCAAGTCGCCATGTAAGCGACTGTGAGGTTTTAAAAATGTATTGTCCTTTGTCCTGACGCACAGGTCGTCTAGGAAGCGACCCAAAAACATCCTCTGCTTCTTAAACTTAATTTACACAATGAGCATGATGCTAAAGTGGAGAAGAGTTGACACTACCAACTACGAAATGTTGAAAATAATACCCGTGGAGTCATTATCCGCATGCTAGCATACTACTACATTCCATGTTGCAGATGAGCATACGTGCTTGTGCAACTGGACCCTGTGCTGTGTCCACTTCTTTTATACAGTCTATAGGAGACTTATCGCCTGACTTTTCTACCTTCCTATATATTCTCAGACTCAGCACACTGTGATGTCGCTGTCAGGTGTGGCTGTAGGTGCAACGGGTCATTCAACCAATGAACGCACGGCTCTTCATCCTGTTGTAATGAAACATCTTACAGCAAACTGTGCTCCACCGATTACGTCAGCAATTTTTCAATGACACTGAACGCAAGCAGTTCGGAGTGACAGCTAAGTACCCACAAACCCATTTTGCTATATGGGACACCCGTTGTGCTGGTGCCCCATTAACAGATAATGATGTTCAGTTAATGTCACTTTGCGCCAATATTCATTGGCAGCTGGTTAATCAGTCAGAGCTGCTCCAGGGACAGGAGAGATCGTCCCTGCTGTGACCAGACCCACACACTCTGCAGTAAAATGACAGTTACACTCTTTGCTATAAATTCCTGTTTAGTTGTGTGTCTGTTGAGTCACGTTGTCAGGAGCTCATATTTCACAGTTCAGAGGCGGATTCACGCGACTACAGTTTTATGTGGCATCCAGCTGGAGAGAAGTGTAAATTCTGTCTCTCCGCCAACAGAAGACAAACAGTGCAGAAATCTCTCTGTAATCATTTGGGGTGGGGGTGGTTAAGTGTGGCAACAGCTGCTCATTGAAATTGTGGCAAAAGGAGTGCTGGTGATAATATAGATTGTTAATGTTGTTCATGTGAAACGATGCCACTCATCGCTTGTCTTCATGAAGAAAGTTAATTGCGGTTTTCTTTTTCTCTGAAGGGACTCGGTCGGTTTTCAAGGTCACCCAGGATTCTCCATGTGAGTTTGTTGCACTTATTGTTTATTTCTTATCTCAGAAGTGTCGTGATCCTTCTTTTCCCCAACATATTTGGAGGCTGAAATAGATGAACAACCTAAGCCTGAGTTACATGAATTCTAGAGCAGACAGGACCAGGGTCCGATGCGCGTCCTGCGTCACACCCTGTCTGTTTTTCTGGGGCATTCAGTCTCACCGCTGAAGACTCGGGGGGGAGTTAGTGCAAGGACTTCCCCTACAGGTTGGAACTCATTTGGAGCACAGAGAGCAGTTGAGTCCCCGGAGTGAGCTCGCTAACTGGGTCAATAGCTCTGCTAATGGGAAACCTTGTGGGCTACTTTTCTCCCGATGAACCGCGTTCTTTCATCTCCACACCTCGTTTTTCTCGTGTTCAAATACGATCAGCGTCTTTGTCTGCTGATGAAACATTCAGTCTGAACTGACAATCACAGGCTTGCAAAGCTGTGCAGTAGATATGAGGACAGTGTCATCAGCTGTAAGTCGTTAAAATGTAAATAACACAATAATTGTTTATTAGCATCCTTAGATATAAATAGGTTTTCCCATTAAAGAAATTAATTAAATCATATTCTCATTTAAATTGAAACAATTCCTCATTAAATTGACTGATAAGTTTAAAGTTGGTTAAAGTGTGACTGACATGTTGACACCTACTTTGTTTAATCATGATAACAAAAATCATTGTTATAATTAAACGTTCATGGACAAAGTTATTCATGTTGCAGGAACCCAGACTCTCTTCCATCGTGGAAACCAGCGGCGAAGAGCCAGACGACTCGTTCCATCTCTCCCCGGCGACACGCTCACGCCGGAACCTCCTCCTGCCCAGCTTCAGCAGCCCTGTGCGCCGTACGTCCCTGGGGAACCTCCTGGGGGACGAGCTGCGCCAGTTCAATGCCTTGCGTCGGTGCCGCTCCCCCAACCTGAGCCGTGGTTTCATCGGGCAGAACGTGTCACCTCAGACGCCAGCCAGAAGAGATCACAGCACCCCTCTGTCGGCACCTGCCTCCACCTCAGCCCATGGAGAGTCAGGTGCTGAAGAGAAACCTGCAAAGCTGCTCATCCCAACTGTTGCCTGCTTTGGACCCCCGGACCTCAGTCCCAGGTATGGTAACAGTATCCAGCTTCACAACTTCACACAAAATCACAAACCTTCACACCAGAACTCATTTTTTTACACATTTGCGGCTCAAAACAAGCCAAGTTACACAATAAGATATGTCGTTTATACTGAAAATATATTTTCTTTCTGTCGTTGCTGCATGTCACAGTTGTTATACAGATGTTAAAATTCAACAAGATACTTTAGAGTACCGTAATGTTGTGCCAGAAAACGTCGGTCAGCTACTGAATGCTGAGGAGAAGGAGAAAACGTCCAACTTGGGTGCGACATGCAACTTATCAACTTTCAGGAGTCAGTCGACATCTTCTCCTTCTCCGAGCTCCTTCACACCACGTACACACACCGATACTCCAAGTATGCAGTATACAGTGAATGTATCGGCAAAGATACCGTCGGTGTTTGAGGGTTAAGCTGAAACAAATTCAAACACAGACCCCATAAAACAAGGAATGGGCATCAGTTTGGTTTGAAATGTGATTGGTACAGAGACACGCGTGCAACCTGCAATGTTTGCTAACCCCCTGGAACCTCCTCAAGGCCCCCACCAGTGAGCGTTACAGATACCTCTATGTGACATTTCTATTTTTATGTAAACATTCTCATTCTTGTCAGTGAACTCTGTTGATGGGGGGGGAGGAGGGGGTTGTAAAGCCCCTGAAATGATCTGAACAAGCAGTTTTGGACATTAAAAGTCATTCACTTCTTCATGAGGCCTGAATCGTCCCCTTAATGCAAACTACTTTGCATTGCATATTTCAGCAGGTGTCACCTCACCCTCCTGCCTCAGCCATCTGTATTCATAATGCATCCAGAAGTCATTGAGCACGCCCTGGATGTGGGTGCTGGTTCAAAGAGCTCAAATGTCCGCCCCTGGGACTGGGCTTGTGCCCACATGGGTCTCTGCCAGCACGCATCTTGGCTGTGTGCTGGCTTGAGTGATAATTGAAAAAGCTCTTCTGTTACATTAACTCCAGGCTCTTTCCCTCTTCACCCCTCCGTTAGAGTTGTAGATGGCATCGAGGACAATGGGCACACGTTCCATTTCAACGTGGAACACGGTGGGCCGAAAGCCAGAACAGGAGGGGGCAGCCGAGGTAAGCCAAACTACCACGTGCCAGATGGCTGCAGGTAAACTCAGGAGACGGAACAGTGCATTGAGAGCGCCAACGCTGCCTCCCTCTGGGGGGATTTGAGAAGGCAGTGGAATGAAAACAGCAGCAGGACCCAGCGGGTGCGAGGAAATCAGAGGTCAACGACGACTCCGGCCCACTGTCACATTTAGTTCAAGAGAAGTTCAGCTGCAACTCACAAATCAAATCATGTCAAATTGATTTTGTTGGTGTTTCTGCTCCTCCTGTGGCTCCTCTGTTGTTCTCTGAACCCTGTTTGTTATTTGTTTGTCCAGACTCCTCACAGGTCAATGCCTCTCTGCTGCTGGAGACCGAGGAGGTCAGGCAGGGCATCAGTCAGCTCCACCAGAAGGTACAGGACTGCTCGACAGTTCAGTGATCGCGATCTGAGTTGAAAGATTCTTTTGAACGGAACTGACTAACTGAACACTAACGGATAAACGTAGTTGATGCCAAACATGGTTTAGAATGGCACAACATGTGCGGGGGTGGGCACACTGAGCCTAGTGATTCAGTACACCTAAAAGAACTGTTTTGCACATCACTGTACACAGTTTTTTTTTCCTTACGTCTGACGTCTCATTAGTCAGTCAGTCTCAGCTGAGGTTGTATAGTTCCAGGGAGACACAGCGTCTGACACTCACCTCGGCCCGCGTTCAGATTTTGACTGGGAGAAGCAGGTGCAGCAGTAGGATCCAGATGGTCTGAGGTCGGTGCTGTCTGAAGTCAGTATTAATTAATCAGCAGGGTACTTCTGCAATGCAGAAAATATTCTGGTGCGCTGACTCAACAATCTGAAGGAATCACCATCCAGCTCAGTTGGTGGCTCTCTCGTTTGTTTCTGTCTACTTCCTTCTCCCTCAATTGCATCACTTGGCTGTAACCCCTCTGGATTGGAGAGAGATGTAGGATATGTAGTCTATGTAGTCATGGACGGGGATTAGAGACAACTTGGTTGTCTTCATAAAAGAATTCAACCTCACAGATACCGACAAATTACAGACAATCATCCAGGTCACAGTGACTTGCAGGGTTGAATCGCAGGCAACTGGACTTGTTTTGCTGTTTGTGTCGTTCTTTGCTCCTTAGCTGTTGCAGGTGATACCTGGTCCTGGAACCGTCCCCCAGTACTTCGTCAGTGATGTCAGCTCTTCATGAGTCTGTTAAGAAGATAAGAAATGTTATCAAACAAGTCCAGTGTCCTGAGATTTAACCCGGTTCACTCCTGTGAGATGCTGGTGCCAGTGACATCTCCGATGCTGATAGCAGAAGTCCTCTCTCCTCTCTCTGCAGATGGGCACATTAAACCAGGCAGTATCTGAGCTCACCAAGGGTCTTCACCACATGATGCATCTCCTCCAGGTCCACCTCTCTGCCCATCAGTACTCCTACCCGTACAGTGTCCAGATGGTGTCCAACCCCGGCATGTCTTTCAACATGGCTCCCAGCTTACACGTCCACAACGACGCCGGAAGCCGCGACGTCCACTGCCTCCAAAGTGCGCCACCTGCTGGGCACTGGAGCTACAGCGGCGCCGCTGCGACCCAAACAGAGAGTCCACCGGCTGCTGACCCCTGTCCGCCGCTGTCTGTGAACTCCAGAGTCACCCGGTGTCACAGCCCTGACAGCGTCACCTCACATCTGTGGACCAACCCGCCTCTTCTCAGCATCAGCCAAGGTTTCCAGGGTGGGAGTCCAGGCCGCACACTTCACGTGAGACATGAGGACTGTGTCAGCGGCCCTCCCAGTGCGAGCCCACCCACCATCAGCCTGTCCCAGCCCACTTTGTGCCTCCAACATCCCAGTGATTCCGACCCCTGCCTTTTGTCCAGCACCCCGACAGGGGCATCCACAGACACTTTGCTGGCCCTGTCACCCACTTCTTACCCCCATCCAACCTCCCGCGAGAATACCTGCGTTCCCATGACCAACCCACCATCTCATAATCTAATCCAGGACTCCCACCTCTCGCTGCACCCTCTTTCTGCCCCTCCACCCTCCCTGCCCAGTCACACAGCTGTCTCCCCGCTGGTCTCCGACTCGCCGCAGTCAGATGCTCTTGAGCCTCATCTTCCGCTGGGCGACCCATCCTCTGTGGAACACACCAGCCTGGAGTGCCTGCTGGGGAACCGAGGCTCCTTGGAGAGCAGGGACAGTGAAAGTGCTTCGTCACGCAGGTCCAGCATCGGCGTGCAGACTCAGAGCACGGAGCAGTCGTGGTGTCTCGACCTCACAGATTAACTCTCCTCACTTTAGGAAACAAACAGCAGCACTGGATGAGAAACAGGCAACCTCCAACAA
>CAAKHB010001314.1:110174-136260 GCA_901007665.1 Aeoliscus strigatus
ACACGTTTTCAGACGTCCTGGCAGCAGTCTGCAGTGACAGGACCTGTTACCTCCTTGCATGGTAAAGTTGTACATTCTTTTTCCTAAGGAAAATCAATTTGTAAGCAGTCTACGTGACAACCGGTCGATTGTGCGCACAAATACTGTACTTGTATGACAGGGCAGAATGTTTTCATGTCGGGTGGAATGAAGGAACTGCCACACGAGTACAGCAGAGTATTTGCATCATTCAGCGTAGATCGTTGATTGTTTTTAACGAAGGTTTCTGTTTTGTTTTTGTTTTTTTAATTTGTGAAGTCGTAGAGTTACTGTTATGAATATGTAGTATACATTAATAGTTTCTGTTAAAAATCCTTTCTTATCTTTATATTTGCATCAACATCCTTTTGGGCATTAAATTAAAAAAAAAATGTTTCAATTAAATTCAAAGAAATACACTCGCATGACAATTAGATACACAACAAAAAACTAGTACAACACATCTGCAGTTCCTGGCTTTATGAGGATTGTATCAGTGGATGTTAAGGAGGAAGTAATTTGTGCTGTTGCTGATTGTCGTATTTTGAAAATGTGATGGAGAGTCCGTTATGGCT
Source organism: Aeoliscus strigatus (assembly GCA_901007665.1). NCBI lineage: Eukaryota > Metazoa > Chordata > Actinopteri > Syngnathiformes > Centriscidae > Aeoliscus > Aeoliscus strigatus. The sequence goes on from CAAKHB010001314.1 coordinate 110,768, forward strand.
GCCGATCGACCCACAAGCCCCATGACGACCACACAAACCGCATTAGATCAAACAAAGTGCCAAGTTGGCATGTAGAAAAATAAAAGTATTTATTGTTCAGTTTGTAAGAAAACAAATTCCTCCTGAGTGGGAAAACTCTAAAGATATACTCGCAAAACTCAGTTGTCAGGAATTTTTGTTTGAGTGATTTCTCCTCAGCAGACAGAAACAAACGACGCAGACACGTGTCAGTGCTCTTCTGCTACTGCTGTATCACTCCTCAGACATGTATGTGTGAATGCTCTGCTTTTTCCGTAGATTGAATTGTCAACAGTCAGACGCAAGTATAAAATTCATCTGTTCATTGACTATAAGTGTGTACGTGTGTCTTTCTGCTGACAAGTAACATTTAAAAAGGTAAAATCAGGTCGCTGTCTCTGAAAATGTGCAGCTGGTGTTTTTCTTATTAGTGACAATGAGTTAATTTACCACTTAGGGCGAAAAATAAAGATCATAGAAACTGAAGACTAATCTGCACATAAAGTTGTGGCCATGAGCGCAAGTAAAAAAAACGTTTTTGAACTTTTGATAAAAGGGTTTAATCCTGCCAGTGTGTCACGTCAGCCACTGTCACAATACTCCATCAATTTAATGTGCCACATTGAAATGTCAGCGAAAGTGCCAAAATCATTTCTGTGTCTAGTCTGCAATTTGTTCCACTCCAAAATGTAACCAGTGCCTTCTTGCATCCCCATGCTGCATTTCCCCATCATATAGTTTTTGCATAATCCTGCTGACACCAGCAACAAATACAGAGGGTTGAATTCACACAGTGATAGTGGTGAAATGTCTTGTTGATGTCCTGTGGTTTAATTATCTACTAAACAGCTGCATTTCTTGTAAGTGAGTGATGAAACTCTGCATGCAGATGTGTCAGGTTAGTTAATATTACACCAGAAATACAACAACACTGATCCCCAGACCATATAAAAAGGGACGGCAGAGGTCCCTCTGCACGCTTTGGTCAGGCGAGTCAGTCGTTTGGGTTCTTCACCTCAAACCTTTTCTTTCTCCCTCACTGTGGTTCCTTCCTGCACACAGACACATCCCAACATGAAGGCTGTGATTCTTGCTCTGCTGGTTGTGTTGGTTGTCAGTCAGGGTGAGTTCCTTCAGATCCTTCAGTCTGGTGGATTCCTAATGTGTGTGTGTGTCTAGTATGTGGTTGTATTTTCTCTATGGATCGGTTCTTTTCATTCTAATCACAAACTAGTTCTAATTCATCCAGGTGAAGCCCTGAGGTGTTACTGTGGGGGCCAGATGAGCTGTCCAGAGGGTCCCATTCACAACTGCTATTTCTCAAGCAATACCTGCGCCAGTGTCACGTTTCAGAAAGGTCCCCGTAAGTATTATAGCGCTCACAGTGCCCGTTCAGCCGTGTTAATAATGATAATAATCACTGATGAGTATGTCTGTGTGTGTGTTCACAGTTCCCCGCTATACCAAGAGCTGCATGAAATTTGAGCACTGCATGGCGCTGAACATTCCGGGTGTTTCATCAGCCAAATGCTGCATGAGAGATCTGTGCAACAAATAAGTGAATAGAAAGCAAATGCAAATCAGGTGTTTATGGTCAAAATAAAAATCATTCATTGGCAAACTTTGTTTCTTTTTCGTTTTTTTTTTTAATTTCCACAAGAAATTCACATGTTGGAAAGTCTGTCGTTTTCCAAAATGTCGGATTAAACATCATACGGCCCGTTTGTCTTGTCTTAGAATATATCCTGCTCATCTACTGTCACTGGTAATAGAAGGAGGGAGATTGTGAGTGCACTTGTTAAAACATTATTATATCTAATACTATTTCAACATGTCTTTAGTTTGTGACAAGCTGACTGAGTTTCTCACACTTCTTTTATCGTTCACATCTCTTGAGGACGTTTGTGTTTACATGTTAAGACAGCTCAGTTGCCATCTCCTCTTCTCATGTCATGTTGTATTCATAAGACTGTAACAAGCGCTCCCTCTCTCACCTCCATCATTATCAACTTTCACCAACATACCTCTGTCATAGCCTTCCATTCATTCTTTATAGTCTGGAGGGGATGTAGTTTTCCATACCCTAAGGATATTTTGGGCTGCTGAGACCACCCTGACCTTTATAACGGCAAAGTCCAACTGCAAGATTTCACCCTCCCACTATATGTGTTTGGTCACCCGATAAGCATTATCTTGGCGAGATGTGCATTTCTATCTCCAGGGCCTTCCCCAGGTTTTCTATTACTTTCACTCAAAATGTTTGAAGTACAGTAAGACATCAGGTACAGTATGTAGTGGGTTACATCAGGCTTGAGGATCATATGAAGTAAATTCCTTCTAAAGTTTCATTTATTGGTCAAATTGTGATCTCAGTTGTCTAATTTTCTCCATATGATGTATTTAGTCTATTCCTCCTTTGAAGGGGGAGCTACCTGCAGCCTTCTCCAATGCTATCGTAGTATTCTTTCCTGCCAGTGAGGTGAGTGAGGAGTGAGGAAGGAACATTATTCTGAGAATGCTCTTCATTTCTTGTACGATAGCGATCCCAAAATGTTGAATCAAAGCCTGAAGCCTAAAAAACATGGAAGTAGTCAGCCATGGATTTGTCACATTTTCTCCAGCATTGATCGAGACCTTGGGAACCTTGGTTGTCAAAATCTCAGGTTGGGAGTCACACAGCATCGTATAGTGTTTTTCCAACAGAACTGTTGCCAAGTTCACCTGATGACAAGCAAACAGAGATTGTGCGTGTCAGACGTGTTTGTGTGGGAACTTCAGAACATCTGTGTGTTTCCCTCGTGTTGTAAGGATTTCCTGGTATAATGTCTCAGCCTGAGAACATGGTCGGTGTGATTTATTTGTGTGAAGAAATCCAGATGACGACTTCCCTGGATTTCCACCAGTTGCGTAACCGAACCAAATTGAAAGGGCCAGACATTGTTTACACCTTGTTGTTTTCACTTTGCTCCAAACAATTATGTTCCCTATGTGTCTAATTTATTCACATTATATATTGAGCATATTTGCATTATATAATATAAAGATAGATATTCACAAATAAAAAGTTGTTGTATTATTATCATTATTATTAGTAGTAGTAGTATTACTAATATTATTATTGTTATTATCGTCATCATCATCATCATCATCGTTGTTGTTGTTGTCGCTGTCTTCTTGTAGATATCTTCTTCATTCGTCTCATATTTTCCGGTTTGTTGCGTCGGTCCACCATCCGGACATTCTATTGGCTATGACGTTTGTCACGTGACAAGTAAAATGCGGAAGTGTTTGCTGACAGAAGGCGGAAGCATTTACGTTACTGTACCTCCAAGATATTGAAGAGGAAAAAAAAGTGGGAAAACGTCCGTTGTCGGATAGCGACGTTTTCTATCGGCCTTTGTTCGTCCTTGTCGGTGAGAAACGTCCTGTGTGCGGTCTGTGCTGGCCCATGGTCGATTGTTTGCCGACCTGCTGGAGCAAACTAGCTAACTGAACGTTTTGTTTTCTTCTTCTGGGGCTGTTTAAGTTCAGACAAGCCTGATTATCCGGTTCGGTGATGCAACTAGTGTGTTGTGCCTTTATTGTTCAATCTATTTATTGAAGTCTTAATCGTTATTTGTCAATTACTCCCAAGTCATGTCAGTTTAGCTGTCGAGTTGACTGTTTGGTTAGTGTAACGTTACCTAAACGTTTTACACCAGTAACAGTCATCAAGTCCAATGAATGATGCTCTCTTCAATCCCCTTACATTATCAGCATTATTCTTGATTATTTAAATAAGTGCTCAAATTAAATCTGAATCTGTTTTTATTGTCATGTGTGATTGTACATGAATTTGTCTTGGTGTATAGGTGCCAGACATTGAACATAGAATAAAAATAAAATGTTAAGGTTATGAGGTAAATTAAAATAAAAAAAAAACGTATTTACGCTGGTTATGATGAAATTCATTAGGTTGATTTTCTGTGTTATTCTTCAGGTCGTCTCGTGACACCACCTCTGCTGCCTGATCTCCTCCATGATGTCATTCACCATCAGTGCCTGAAAATTAGGAACCGTCCCCCACCCACTTCTTTGTAAGCGTGCAGTTTCAGCCCAGCTCAGATTGTCTCCTTCACAGCCGCGTCCGTCTCCGGTGATGGCGGGCCGCAGCGGCGGAGCAGCCAGGCCCAACGGCGCTGCTGCAGCGACCAACAAAATCTACCAGTTCAAACTGGTGCTGCTGGGGGAGTCGGCGGTGGGAAAGTCGAGCCTGGTGCTGCGCTTTGTCAAAGGCCAGTTCCATGAGTACCAGGAAAGTACAATTGGAGGTGAGAGAGAAATGTGCAGTTCAGCTGAACTGTGAAATGAACAGATCTGTTCAGTAAATGATTCAGCACAGTTGATTCACCCAACAGATTTGAACAAATTGTTTGCGAACGGGACATCATCATGGTTCACCCTTGTTCCATAACGGATTTTATAAACATTGTCTTAATTCCTGACCTATATTTTGCGTATTTTTTGACATCTTGTATTTCACTAAATAACCTTTTCTCGTTGTATGAGTGTACTTACAGAAAGGCCCTAATGTTTTCTATGCGTGTGTTGTGTCTTCCTCAGCTGCCTTCCTGACGCAGACGGTCTGTCTGGATGACACAACCGTAAAGTTTGAGATCTGGGACACAGCGGGTCAAGAGCGTTACCACAGCCTGGCTCCGATGTACTACCGAGGAGCCCAGGCAGCTATCGTGGTGTACGACATTACCAACACAGTAAGTCTCACCTGCCTGCGCTGCTGCAGATGAGCTGTAGTAGTTTTTCTGGTGGTTATAGGTTAAACACAAGGAAATCATTTCTGCTGTGAAGGGGGTTCAACCTCCTTCAGTCGTATCAAATCAAACTAAACCAGTCAGACCAAGGTGGGATATGTCTGTTGTACGGGTGACAGCAGTGTTCAGGCTTGTTCCCCTTTAGGACACTTTTGTACGAGCGAAGAACTGGGTGAAGGAGTTGCAGAGACAAGCCAATCCCAACATCGTGATCGCTCTGGCTGGTAACAAGGCGGACATGGCCAACCAGAGAGCAGTCGAGGTTCAGGTACGAAGGGAGAACTGTTCCGACGGTTGCTGTTCTATGAATGGGAAACTGAATGTGAGTGCTGCAGTAAAGGTTTGTCCTGATGTTCTTAGGAGGCCCAAGTCTATGCAGATGAAAACAGTCTGTTCTTCATGGAGACATCAGCCAAGACGGCTATGAACGTCAATGACGTTTTCATGGCGATCGGTGAGTGTGTTTCCATCCCTTTTCCATCTAAGATGGAAAAGATGGTCCGTTGTTTCACAGGCAGCTCAAGAAAATGATGATGTCATTCTCATTCTGAAGAATTAAATACCTAGGAGGTATGAAAGCTGTTGGCTATTAGACACATACTTTTAACAGGCAGGATTTTACATCTGTCCCCAAAAATGAAAAATACTCATTAAATCACATGGAGCCTTCAATTTGATCAGATCTTAATTCTTTGAATTCATCGGTGTGATGTTAATATGTATTTTTACGGAGAAAAACATGCAAGTGGAGGTGTAGTCTGCTAAAAGTTGCCAACAACAACAACAACAACAACAACAACATCCTAATACTCGTGCAGTAACTTGATAATTGTTATTTTGGTTGTTTGGGGCTCAGCAGCTGTTTTGTGTTTTGGAAGTTTTGAGGTTGATGTTGTTATTGTGAAAAGATTTTTGTAACATCAGTGGACCTGTGTCTTTTTTCACCAATCAGCAAAGAAACTACCAAAGAACAGCCCTCAGGGTGGAGCTGGACAAGGCGGGCGGACCAGGACCGGGGTGGATCTACAGGAACCCCCCCCTCAGAGCCGCACGGGCCAGTGCTGCAGCAGCGGAAATTAGCAAGTAGGATACAATGAGGGTAGTGAGCGAGCCTCGAACGTCGTTCAAGGACAGCACATCGCTGAAGGCGGGAAGGGGCAGAGCCACTCACCTGTCCCGCCCTTCAGTCTGAGAGTAACGATTTAACTATCAGCATCCTCGTGGAGTGATGGAATAAACGTTAAACGAATCATAAGCTAGAGGGAATGACTACAACACCTGTCGACTCTTCTCTTCTGATTTTGCCCCGGGTGTCTGTCTACCTCCCCGTACAACTTCCACATCTGTTTCTGTCTTAAATGATTTTTGAAGGGTGATGATGAGATTTATTTCTTCTTTGTTATGTTAGAGTGCATATAGTATATATAGTGTATATATATATATACATACATCTACAGTGTATATATTTGTTGCATATATACATGCACAGACTGTATATGTGCTGGGACATTTGCATCCTATGATTGTTGCTTGTTGCCGGTTATGGTTCGGTAGGCTTCTCTCCTGGGGTCTGGAGTGTGGAGGGGTTGGAATATGCAGGATGTTTTACCAGGCAAACTGACACTGATGATGATATCAGTTGGTTAAATTGATCGATGACCTGCTTGCTCCGGTTACGGGTCTCTGTTCTGCTGGAGCTGATCCCAGCTGTCAGCGTCAGGGTACACCTGGACCTGGGCGCAGGGCCACATGAAGGGCACATTCACACTCACGTTCACACTTTCGGGTACTTCAGGGTGACCAGTTAACCTTAGCATGCTTTTGAAGGAGGGAACAAGTCGAAGAGAGGACCAACTCTGCACAGAAAGACCCCAGGGCCAGGAATCAAACTCTGCCCCCAGATGACACGGTGATGCAGTGGTTAGCTCTGTCACCTTACAGGGAGAAGGTCTTTGACTGCTGGAGGCACTCTCACACTTGGGGAGCGTTTCCATGGTAACTACAGCTGCCCACACACTCCACATTAATACGCCTCCGACCACCTTTCCTACCGGTTGGTCAGCCGTCACCAGGTGCTCCGTTTGTCTTTGAACGTGGGAACGTGAAATCTAAGCTCTGTCAGAAGATGCTTCACACCACAGGCCCCTAAAGATGGTTTTTAAATTGTGCAACCAATGCAGTCATTGAGTATTTGATACCTGTAACAGCAGTAAGTTCTCAGCCTTAAGAGACGTGGAAATATCGTGTAACTCTAAAATGTAATAAAAAAAACCCCAAAACATTCAAGAGTACTTTTTGTTTATTTTATTTATTCTGTAGTGTATTCTGCGATACTGAACCATGTTTCTGCTTTATTATCATCCTTTAAGTACTTTTTGATTTTGGTGAGTACAATGATAACATGTTCATATTTCTCTGGCCTTTGAGTCTGGATAATTAATACTTCATTTTAAATACATTTTTAGGAAGGTGACAACTGTAAAAGTAAAGTGTTCAGATTGGTTTCAGTGATTTAATCAGTGAATGCAAATTCGCCCACGTGAACTTTCTGAAGCATATGTATGCACAAAGTGTGGAAAATACACAAAGTTGTTTTTTTTGTTCGTAATAAAGAATTAATCCTGAAAGGCTTCCTAATGTTGCAAAACTGCTGCAATGACCATTTCCCACCACTAGATGGGAACATGTCACTAAAATTTCTTGTTTGAAAAAGCACAAGTTACCTGGATCATCATTTCCTGATAAAATAGACAAATTACCGTTGGAAATATTTGTGACGTAGTCCTCAGGACATTTCCTTTATAAGTAGCGTCTAATACAGGATGTAAATACATGTAATACATGCACAGACTGACCATCAGGAGACACATGAGTATATGCACAAGCAGTTAAGAGGCCTCACATCTGTTGGGACATTCCTGTCACAGTGATTCAGTCACTCTAAAAATAAAAGATTAAAAGATAATAATAAGAAATTAAACCTCACACTGGTGCTAGAGGATTTCTAGAGTTTTGGGACCAAGATGTAGAATCAAACCGGTGGACTGAGCTGACACTAATTCATACACAACTACATATTCATCTGAAAGCAAAAAATGGGATTATCTGTGTTTTATCCAGAGTCTGAACATAATAACAATGTTCCTTTCTCGTTTACTGCTCAGTCTCGCTGGAAAAAGCTGAAAGCTGTCGTGGCGACACACGCACGTAACAAAGGTTGTGATGCCTCAGATCTTACACAATGCCATTGGAACACTCTCGCCTTGAAGACAGGCAGCTTCCTGCCAAACGCTGGTGGCCGCTATGTTCACAAGTGAATTCTCCTTTGTTGAGCTGTCAATCAAATTGTTCTCTCGGAACGGAAAAAAAAAAGAAACTCATTTCGTGCTTCAGCTGCATGAATCTCAACAGTGCAACTGAGTTTAAAGTGGAATTAAGAATGAACCTTCTGTCAGTGACGTTCACAGTTTCTGTCCCAACAAATGAATCATGTGATGTGGCCCAAACCTCTCTCGAAAAAGACAAAACAATAGATTTGGCGATCAGCCTCAGTACACCAAATATGTGTTTGCACTCCACTGGTCCTATTTGCGCTGCACAGGAGGTGAAGACCTTCCTGTGCAAGACGTTCTAATGCTGTAATCACTCTAATGGAAGCGCACCATCTTTGTGGGCTGAAAGAAAGGTCACTGAATACCAAGGTCACAGTATCTGTACGCGCAGTGCTGCAGCCTGAGATGCTGCAGATTACACTCGTATGTGAGATGTGGCACAATTATTGTCTCTTATCTGCACTGAAACATCTGACAAAGCTGCAGTGAATGGTGGGTTCCCACTGAGGGGAAGGAGCCACAAAGACTCAGTTGGTTGTCTTTTTTTCCCCAGTGAGTGTGGAATTATTAACCCTGTTCATGGCTTTTTTTTCAATGAAATAAAACAAAGACCATATTAAAATAATACATTTTAAATACATTCTGTGATTTTTTTTTTCATTATTTCTCAAGAATAAAGAATTAAAGCACTTGATTAAAAACTGAAATCATGTCGCTTTCTCCTCTCCATCCTCCTCATCCTCCTCAAAAATCAAATAATGAAAATGATTAATTGGATTTGTAAACCTGTACTCTTGTCGTGTCTCCATCTCACCACCAGATGTCCCTGAAATCCGCTGTGCTCTTCTGTCTGAATTCATCAGACTCTGTTTCTTGGACTTGCTGTTTTCCCTCCAGTTCTTTTGTGTTTACCTTCTCCTTATTGTTTCTTCTGTTGGTCTCTAACATGTTTCCCTCACTTGTGCAGCCTGATCCTTGTCCAGTTTGGATTTTACCTGCATGGATTCTCTTTTTGCACTTTCCAGTTTGGAATATTGTGTTTTGGACATGTTCTGATTGGATCTCCTTTCTTCCAAAAAGCAGATTTAGTGAACTCAAACCTGAGTTTGTGAAACTACTTCAATTCTATTTTCACGTAATGTTTCATTTGTTTTAATTCAGTTCATCACCAAACTGAAATTGGGAAAATTCTGCACCATTTTCCTCATTTCAGGAACTAAACCTGCTTTCTGGAAGGGCAGAATAAATGCTGTCTTGTCAAATTGTTGCCATAGTGACCAGGTTAAATGAAATGTGCAGTTCTGAGGGTAATGTGTGAACCAGGAAAGTAAAAATGAGCTTTAATGAAGCCACTCAAGATGATGATTGAGCTGAATGCTGCTGCTAACTGTGATTGTGCTGCAGTGGAAACGGAGCAACCAGATTAACCTCATGCAACGTGCTCTGATCATAAAGGCTGAATCTCCTCACGTGTTCATCCAGATCAAACTCACCTGGTGTGCACACGTGTCTGGGCAAATGTGTTGTTTTGTGTCGACACTCAAGCAGAAATATCAAATGCTCTTGTTGAGGGGCGACATCTTACACACTTGTCTCCGCTTGTATGTGCATACTACTACATGTGTACCTTTATTTTTAGGGCTGTTGCCTTGCGGTGGGGTCAAGCATGGTGCAAAAGGACTTCATTGAGAAGGACATAACTCAAACTCCAAGTATGTTTCCACTGCGCATCCGTCACCGTCTGGCTGACAGCTGGCCCCAAAAACACAACCCCAGGCTGGCTGCGGCACACACGGGCCCCGGCACCGTTCTCCGGAATGAATCTGGAAGCATCTGCTCTTGAACATGGACCAACAATGTTAATGAGGTGTTCTAAGGCGGGGTGGGATAGCTGGTGATAGATTCCCCCATCCAGTATACAAACAGTATCTAATGTAACACAGATTTTTGGATCTTCTTTTTACCCATTCGTCCGAAAACAAAGCGTCAGCTGAGAGGACACCGTGCTGTTACTGTTGCTCCTCCTAAATTACCATCGATTTAGGAATGTGAGATCAACAGGAAGGTGGAGAGGCTGGAAGGACCCACCTGAGGTGGTTCGGACGTCAGATAAGGGTGCCTCCTGGAGTCCTCCCAGAGAACGTGTTTTGGGGGGCACCCGGAGAGGACCCCAGGACACGCTGACAAGAGCTTCTCGCTCTTGTAGCGAGAAGGTCCCTGGTTTGATTCCTGCACTCTAACCTCCATGTCTGCATGGGTCTCTCCGGGTACTCCTGCTTCCCCCCACCTCCAAAAGCATGCTGAGGTTAATTGACTACTCTGACTTGACCTATGAATGTGTGTGTGTGTGTGAATTGTGGCCCCCCGCCTGCTGACTGGGATCAGGTCCAGAAAATACACTGGAATGGAGAAGGATGACGAATGAATGAATGGATGAATGAATGAACGGATGAATGAATGAATGAAGTGCTTCTTTGAGCATCACACACACAATCATATGCATAGAAAATAGAATATCTCTCTCTCTCTCTCTCTGTCTCTCTCTCCCTCCCTCTCTCCCTCTCCACGTCAGGCGCGTGCCTCAGCTGTCTGGACCGGCTCGCGGGAGTGCAGCTGCACCTGTCTGTGCGCGCGCTGGCTGGAAGCGGAAGCAAAGACCGGAGACCCGCGAAACCCTGCCCAGGTAGGAAACCCCTGCTACCGGCTCTTAGTTAGTTAATTAGTTAGTTAGTTAATTAGTTAGTTAGTTAGTCAGTCTTCCCGTGCTCCCTTCACGGTTCAACGTCGTGTCTAAACAAATGAGCTGACTGAGTTGTGGCTTCGACAGCTCCAGGCAGCGGAACGAACTAGTTGTCGCCTCCGACGACCCAGTGAACGTGTTCGTGTTCGTGTTCGCTGCTGGTTGGAGCAGCTTTGTTCCTGCAGCGTTTTCTTGTCCAGGCCAGTGGCTTTAACCCTGTAGGACTGAATGTGGGGACGTTTTCACCCTCCAGCTCCTGAATAATCCAACAAACGACCAGCTCCCTGTAAATGTCAGAGTTGATTGTGTTTAAAAAAAAAAGATTAAAATTCGGGGTCGGATATTAAGGTGTGAAGTGGGAATTTACAATTTTATTAAAAATGTGGCTGTCATTATAAGTGATCTTTATAATAATTAACTCTCTTTGCAGAAAATAGATTTTTTTTTAATTTTTTATTTTTTTTTAGAAAATATGATTAGAATTAAAATCATGTATTTTTCTGGGCTATGAGTAAATGTTTTTTTCCTGACTGACGGTTCAGTTGATCTTATTTTTTTTGTCAGTTGGTTTCTATTAGTTTCGTTTATAAAATAGCATGAATTGGAGGAAAATTTCCTGTTTTCTTCCCAAACCAACATACTTTTTCCGTAGAAAAGGAAAGGAAGGACAACAGTCTTGAATCATACAATGTAAATCAGAGATGAATCATAATGATCAACTGATAATCATTAATCATCACTGTATAAGTCATCAGTCAAATTCACTTGTCACACATCCTCTTGTTGATGTCACTGCGTTGTTGCCATGGCGTAGTCAGCTGATAGTAAATACAAGCAGAGAAGACCCACTTCAACACGCCGCACTGCCCTCATCATCATCTTCTGCATCCCGTTCATGTGCGACCTTGCTCCCGCGCCCCTGTGGTGGCGTCAGACCTAAATGGCTCCAAATGATCCTCGCCTGCCTACCAAGCACTCGGCTGGAGAGATTCTGTTCTTTTCAACAGTCGTTTTTACTCTGAACAAAAGGTCCTCGCTTCATCAAATCCCGCGCCTCCGGATGCCCACTCCCCTGTGTGATGCTGTAATTTTCACCAGCACTTCCCTGTGCTTTCGTACTGTGAGTGAATCTGCTGGGTCTTGGGTGTGTGCACGGCGGGGCCACACTCCGCACAGCATGAAGACATGTCTGGCTTCCTACAGAAGGACGTTAGCGTAGGAATACATTCACCGCGTTGTCTAAAACACATTTCATCCGTCAGCCCAAACAACCGGAGTCATCACAATAGCACGTTTGCTCCTTTAAGCAGAATATTTGTGGTCGGAAAGACACTATGAATATGTTTGCTGCTGGCTGCACTGCAGATGGAGAAGTCCCTCCCTGACGCAAAGTCCTCTTTGCGATTTGAAGTCCTCATTTTTAAGGGAAACAGAAAACAATGAAACATTGCACACTTCAGGTGACGTCAATACAGAGTTTCAACAGCCTGAGAGACAAGCCACGAATCAAGCGGTGATCTTTTGAATTCCCTCTTTGCACTCCCAGCAGCGGCGTTTTCGTGCAGAGCTGTGGTCGAGGGAGGAACACGAGGGAATTTCATACTGAGCTGAGTGAAAGAAACCCTGAGGACTCTGTCACCCGTCGCTCACACGGAAATTGCTTCAAGCGATTTCTTTGCAGCCACCGCCAAAGGAAAGAACAGAAGGAACACCCCCCCCTTACAACAAACAGCATGGTGGATGAGCATTTACTTGCAGAAAACAATGCCAAGCCGTGTCACAGCCCAGCACTTTCATTAGTGACACTAAAAACAAAAATAATTCAACTCGTAATACAAATTTAATCTGATTATGTGGGTCTGCCTCTTCACATGCTCCAGGAATTCAAACGGAAAAAAAGAAATTGTGTTGCATTATGTAGCACTGCAATAATTAGCTTAATGAACAATTGCTGAGTTGTTGGCAAATAATTCCCTTTTCTACTTATGGGATCAAAATGCATTGGACAACTGAAACTCTTCTGGTTGAATAAATCAAGCAGTAAAAAATGTTCTCTGGCCTCTACGGAGGGGAATTTGTTTTTTTTTCCCCCTACTTATGATGTTTTACAAATCAGACACCATACATAATATGTATCATGATGTTTAATGATATTAAAAATAAAAGCCTCTTCTCTCTCACTGCTGTTCCGTGTGTATTCAGTGCTTCAGGTTCATGTAGTGGTCTGCATCTCCAGAACAAACATCTGCCACCCCCTCCCTCCCCCAACCGGCCCATTTTGCTGCACCTGGCACAAGGTCACATTCACCGATGACGTCCGATGCCAAACATTTGCGATCAAGTTCAGTGGTCAGCCTATCTTTCTCACCCACCTTTGAGCGCCCTCCGGTGTGTTTTGGCATTCGGGTGCCACCATCTGTCTCAGTAAAAGACATCATCTGTGAAATTGAGAATAATCATGTGGAACGAGATTGGGACGGGAGCAGCTTGAGCTGCAGCCCCTTCATGATCAACGGACTCGGGGCTCCCGCCGCTGAAAGTCTGCTACGACTCAGCAGTAGCACCCAAATCACGACGTGTGAGGAATACTATCAGCACTGCAACGCACAGGACGCATCGGTCTGCAATTCTAGTGATAGACAAAATGATTTCCTGCTTTTAATTGAATTAGTATAAATGCTTTCTCAGGTACTGAACAGGAAGTAATAAAGTTCTGTAACATGTATGATTTTAGGGACTGCTTCTCATAAGACACTCTCAGAAGCACTTAGATAAATCTGAGATAAAATCCCAGTTATCCAGAGACCGTGTGGCATTTGAATCTTGTGTTTTCTGACTCACATTCCGAGAAAAAAAACATTTTTTATTCAGTTGGGAGTAATCCATAAGACATTAGATATGTCTGAAAAAGGACAATTAGTTACAGTCAAATTGTTCTTCCTGTTTGGTGCTTCAAGCTGCCATCTCTTGCCCTTAGCAAAAAGGAAAACCCTATTTAGATCTATTTGAAATAAATTAATATTGGTACTTATCTTAAAAAAACAATAATTTAAAATGTCGGCGATAAGACAAATAGTCCTCAGAGGACGCGGGTACACACAGACTTATCCCAACTCGATAGCCGTTCCCAAACCTCTCCCTCGCCGACCGACTCGCCTGAGACATTCAGAAATGGATTTCTGCTTACACCTCAGGTCAAAGCTGCAGCGGCCCTCGGGCTGCGTCTGATGGCCGTCCCTCTCTCCCAGTGCCGCTGGTCTGATAACTGTGACCTTCATTTTGGGGCTTCGAGGCGAAGACAGGTTTCTCTTCAGCCAACACGCCACTCTTCTCTGCCAGCAACAAATGAACAACAGCCAACAATCCTTCAAGGCAGTTCACCGAAAACATGTAGTAAAATCAATAGATGATGTGTGTAATGACGATACGGTCGATACGGGCCGGAACAAAGTCAGCAGTGACGACAGGCACTTGGTGGAAACAGCTCAGTTTAAAAAAAATCAGTTTTTCAGCGCATATGTAGAGATAAAGGGACAATAAAACAGATTGTTTGGAAAGAGATTGTGACTGAACAATATACGATACACCTACAAACAATATAGATAGACATAGGATTAGATAACATTATTAACCTCAGTAAAGGTTGATAATGTTTCACTCACCGTCAGGGAGCAGCAAAGTACTGTGTGAGCGAACAGCACACAAAATGAAAGTATTTACAATTATTCCAAGAATATACACAACATAAAAATGAAAATGGAAATGCACAAATTAAGAAAAAATATTCCAACAGCTGCAATTGTATTTGTATAAACAGTAGTAATTGTGCGTGCCGTGAGAAACATTAGACATTAGCATATACCTGCCCCCCCCACAGCTGATGGATGGTTTCTCTCTTTGACTCACCGTCATATGCACAGACACCTTGAGGCCTGAGTGGGAAGTGGAATATTTTTACAGTCCATTAACTCTCCGGTCCCTCTGGGTCGTACTGCAGGTACCATCAACACAGCCAGCAGCAGTTGGGAGAGGTGTCTTTTAGCACCTCTGTGTGTACAGTAAGTAATGCTGCACTATTGGGGCTGGTTCTGAATTTGATTATCCGGCACAGATGTTGAGTTTCTGTGGGTTATAGAATTCTGTCAACAGAATAAAGAGGCAGTTTGTGAGTGTAAATAAGTGTTTTATTCATTTATTCATACGGACCGTTTTAGAAACCCGGTTCAAATGAGAAAACGTGTCCTGTTTTTCCTTCAGACATCATGACAGAGCGGCGGCAGTGCTCAGACCCAGCAGAATGCCCCGGTGTAAATCAAGATGCAAGGAGCACAGCCGCTGAAATTGGAAGTCAGTAAAGGGGAAACTCATTCTGAAACCATTTCTGCCCCCCCACAGTTTTCTTCGTATGAAATAGCTTATCTTTCATTTTCTTAATCCAAAATAACTTTGCTCTTCATTTGGCCGTTTATTTCCCCTCTAACAGAGAGTACTGCTGAACAGGTCACGTGAAGTGATTGTTAATTGCAGTAGCAGCTTTTGTAGCGCTGCTGTAATCATGACAACGTCGCTGATGGAAACGCCCCTGGACCGTTGTGGACAGCGGAGTGGTTTTACCAGTCTGCAGCCGCTCTCGGTGTGTCACTGTCTTTGTTCCGTCCTGTCAGACAGATCCCCATGGCCTTAATAATTACGCCTGTTTGCGACCACGACTCTTATTCTGCGTAGTTCTGCATCGTAGAAAAAAAAATTGATGAGCTTAAAGATTTGTACATTTTTTGTGGATGCAAATGTTTTTAGCTTCAAAAACCCACGTCATACATTTCTCTCCCTATGAAATGAGACGGGGCGAGAAAATCCGTTTGACTGTCAATCAGGTTTCGTCTCTTTTTGGCCCGGATGAGTTAAATGGCAGCTGGTGACGCTGCCCGTGTCAATGTTTACATGTCTACTGTTGTCTTCCACACAAACAAGCAGACATGTGTCACGCTCATGGTCACTGTCACTGTGCAAATTCAGCACAACGGTTCATACCCTGTGTGCGTCATGTTGGAGGATAGGCTGGATGAATTCATGTTCCTGTGGGGCGTAGTGGAATATTTAACACACCAAGCAAAGATAAACACAGTTTACTGAAGCAGTTTTCTACCAAGCGTGATACGGGACACTTTTAATGTAACTGACTGTAAAGATTTGAGGTAATAATCAGGGTTTAATTATTATCTGGTACATGCTGATAAGAATTTGATTCATGCTAACTTCACCATGCGCTTGTTGGAAAATAGATTGCACTACAGATGCTCGCTCTCCCTCCTCCGCCTTCTGGAGCCGCGGAGACCGGTCAGGCAATTAAACCCTTTTTACCGCAGAGAGCGAACCTAATTTAAAGTCAATCCAATTTAGATTTCCTATACGAGTCAGCTGCGATAAGAACATGGAGGATGAATGGTTCGGGAAACAGGCGCGAGAACAAACACTGATCTTATCTTAAGTCATCTGTCAGCGTTGAGATGATTTGCTTGAGAGAGAGAAAACACCATTGAATTTCTTTCACCGTATGATAACGGTACCTTTTATTTCACTGGCAACAGCAGGGATCTCCAGTTTCAATTCAATTCAGACCGCATGGACAATTACTAATGGATAAATGCAGGTTTTTATCCATTAGTATTCACATGAACGCCACTGTAAATAAACCTTTGTGGCCATGGATTAAATAGATCTTCCCCAGATGAAATGTTGAAATGTTATTGTGAAGTTGAAACCTCCTTGGTGGTGGTAGTGATTAAAATAAAGACAGACGGCCACAGACTCAGCCATTGTTCCTGTATGTAATGTTCAGGTTGCTTTCAGATGTCTTCCTCCAGGTTTGGATTTCCCAGTTGTTTTATAAGTCGACGTGAAGGCCAAGAATTACACCGACTGTTTCTGCTGACATTTGCTGATTAGGCATGTTGACCGTTTTCTGTGTTGCTCATCGTTAACTTGACCAGTGTTATATGACTGGTTGTTTGACATTTGTTTGAATTTCCAGTGGCTGGAGGAAGATATTTGTTCCCCTGCTCCATACGGAAGTCTGTAGTTTCTGATTTTAGCTTTCTCCTGGGTTGTTTGTCAGCTTGGTGTTTTCTCTGAGCACATAATGTTGTGTTCCTGCGTCTGCAGAACCAGTTATTTGGTTCTTCGGGTGTAAACATTTCAAATGTCTCATAATTCCTCCTGTTTGTTGACACCCCAGAAACACAGTGTGTGTTTACGAAGTGATGGACCAGACATCGACGAGACGCACAGAACCACCCCGAACGCACCGTTAAGTCGTCCTTGTTAGTCATCCCAGCCTCCTTGTTTCCTCTCTCCCACCTCCTGCTGTCAGTCCACATGGAAAACACACGTTTCCCTTACAAATAGAACCGTGTTGCTCCGCTGTCAGCGTGACTATATTTAGTGTTTTGAGCACTGAATGGAACAAGGAGCCAAAGCTAAAAACCCTCTTACAGAGTGAGACTGAGACCGTGTGAGATAGGAAGTTCATGTCTCTGTGATAGTGACGTCATGTGGCGCTGATTCAGCCGTGTTATCGGTGGTTCTGTTCTGGGAGCCGATGGGGGCGTAAAGCTCTCTGAGGGACGAAGTAACACAACCCCACTCTGCCCTGCTCTTCAAATGTTCACACCCAACGATCCATTAATGAACAAGTGTTCACATAAAGTTCTACACAGAGACAAGATTATAAATGGACCAGCAACGGAGTGCCTTTACTTTTCATAAATAGACCTATGGATTGTTTGCATTTTTAGTACGAGTGTGTGTCCAAGTAAATAATAAACAGCAAAAGCGGCTGTGGAGCCAAACAACCGGGGATGTTTTGGAAATTCACTTAAAGTTATATTTTATAAATGTACAAGTGGAAAATATTACAAAAATCCACCTTAAGTATTCTTATTTCAGTAAGACAAATTGGAGTTGATGCAGGAGAAGAAACATGAAGTCAGTGGACTGCCAACGTGTTTGTTTCACTGTCGCGCAACAATAGAAAACAACATACCTTAAACCTAATAACTGGAGACTGTAAACTGGAGACATTTGTATTTTTAGAATGGGTGCAGTGACTGAGTGGGACAAGCCCCAGCAGCAGGAGAGCGATGACCTATGCTTCAATCTGCACCTTCTCAGGTGGGGACAGCTCAGCTCATGCCCCTCCCCATGTCTTCCCAAAGTCAGAGATTTGTGCTTATTTTTAGACGTGTTTGCATGCAACTCCAAGCAGTGTGTTCTACAACTCAACTGTCATTCACGCAGAGGTCACATTTGCTCCGGTCCACCCAGCAGCCTGAGGCCTCTCCCAGATGGCCCGGCAGATGCCTACAATGGTTGTCGCCCTTGGTTGAAGTTGAGTTCCTCCCTCCCAATAAGACAAAGTCCCCTAATGTCCCACTTCTGCACATTTTCAGCCTGAATTCCGACTGCCTGTCCGTCGGCTCCACTGATTTAAAGGGTCCTGTGTCCTGTGTGAATGCAGCCATCAAAGGTCCCTGTCCATCTTTTCTCATTCCCCTCTATATCATATGTTCTCCTCTGATCTCGTCACCTCTTTCCTCGGCTTGATCCCATGTCCTCTGCGCTTTTATCGCAGAGTTGGACACTTGCCAAGCCGATCAAAGCGTTTGTGGTCATTGCTGCATCTTGTGTCAACACTCCACCGAAGTTTTCACTGAAATGATATTGTTAAAAATCTGTCAAAATAGTGTGCGTGCGTGTGGGATTGTGCATGTGCGTTGCCAGATAGCAGTGGTCTAATTAAAGAGCTGGCATGTCAGAGCCCTGCTGCGCCTCTTTGTTTAACACAGACCTAATCTCCTGCTACAGAGGGTGATGTGTTTGTTTGTGAGTTATCTGGTGATTACTGTGAGGTGTCCACATGATGGATGTCAAACTAGTACAGCCAAACCTCCCCCACATGAGTGTGTGTGTGTGTGTGTGTGTGTGTGTGTGTGTGTGTGTGTGTGTGTGTGTACGCTGCAGCTCGGCAACATCTTTTCTACTGAATAGGATTTGTAGAAGTTGTAGAGTCACTTCACTGAGTGTGACACAATGGAGAAGTGAATTTGTTAACACCTTAAAAAAGTTTCTCTTTTTATAAAAAATTCTGGTCGTAAATGTATCAATAAATTACTAAAACCTTGCATGAATTTATTTATCACTTATCAGAGTGAGATGCAGTAGAAATATCGCTTTGACTCATTTGTGAGGGTGTTAACCAGCTAACCCTCAACCATACATACTGTCATACTTGTACTTTATAATAGATGTCTATTCAGAGGTATATATTTATATATATGTTAAGTACAACCATACACTCGCCACTCGCCCCATGCTCCCGGTACCTGGGGAAATACTAAAAATATGTTTGCTCTTGGCAGCTCCCACTCACTTACCTAAGAGTGTGAATCACTGCGAAATGAAAGAACTCAAGAATGACCGTCATAACGATCACAAACCATTCACGTGGGAAAATGATCACCAACACAGTCAGTTGTATCCAGAAGGTACGGTAGACGGAGGGAACATGCTCATATGTACATATGTATTCTTCATATTAAATTCAAGTACATGTATGTAGAGGGTACATTTCAATTAAGATTGACAGAAGATTGTTAGGATACTACACTTATTTTGGACATTGTGAATCCTTTTCTTACATCTTTTTTATGTCATGTGTTTGTTGTATGTTATTTTTAGTGTATGAAACGTGCCATAGAATTAAAAGTGTCTATAAGACCTAACACATATACAAAGGAGGTTGTATTATTCTATATTTTACTTATGTTCGTGCATGAGCAACAGACCATCACGTATGTGTGAGTCACCTCAGCTCTCAGCAGTCAAATTCATCCGTCCACCATTCACTCAAATTTAGCCTTTTCTTCTTTCCCTATTGTGCTCAAATAAGAGATAATAATCGAGCCGCAATTTCTGTGCAAAACGTTTGAAATTCACGTTTCTCCGAATCTGCAGCGTTGCCTGGCAACACAACACCAATTGTAGTCCCCCTGTCGCTTTGTAGGGTTTCACTTGTTCAATAGTCACTGTGGCTGCATTTTTTGCAGCAAAATTTCTACATAGATAAGTATAAAGATTTGTCGGATGGATTGGTTGTTTCGATACGGATTATGGTGGAATTTTTAGGTACAAGATCTCATCATTACTCATTTCTCGCGATTTTCCACGTCAGGTTGAGCATTTTGTCTTGTGTGTTTTTAACGTAATAGTCCTAAAATGACAGCCCTACATTTTTGCCTCCGTGCCTCAGAGGTGGAATACTCACAGGGCAACACAAACAGAGGACAGACATGGACATGAAATCCTGTGCCGCTTTGCATTTGTGTTAACTGTCTGACAACAAACTGCCTGAACAAAGACAGAGAGTTTACCGGTAACGGGCCAAAAACGATGTCAACACAACCCAGCCTCTATATTTGCAGACATACTGTTGTGGTGAATCAGTTATATATAGAGATGTATCACCTAGCAGGGAATTTCCTCTTGAAAGAACATGGAGGACACTGATCCACTTGTTGACATGTACTTTAATTGTACAATTAATGTGTAAAAATAGGATGAGGTGTTAAATAGATAAAAGCTATCTCCATACTCCATTCATGTCATACCGTCTCAAGTCTCTGGCACCAATTCACAAACCTGCAGCTACAGCAAGTAATGTCTTTATTATGATCAGAACAGAAGGTAGTTTGAGTTTATTCACTGTATTAGTCAGACAGACTCTTGGTGGGCTGACCTGTTAGTCTGTGATGAACAAATTCATCC
The DNA here is from genome assembly GCA_901007665.1 of Aeoliscus strigatus. Classification (NCBI taxonomy): domain Eukaryota; kingdom Metazoa; phylum Chordata; class Actinopteri; order Syngnathiformes; family Centriscidae; genus Aeoliscus; species Aeoliscus strigatus. The sequence goes on from CAAKHB010001314.1 coordinate 131,491, forward strand.
CGGCTGCCAGACATTTACTCAGATTATCGCTGTGTCCAAACATTAAACCTCATCTGAAACCAATTTCTGTTGGATCTCCTCTCAAATCTCAAAGGTTTTCGCTCCTCAACAACCAGACATGACAGTTTTGTCACCCAGGCCCTGGGACTCACACAAAGAAACTCATGAGGCCTTGTGGTGGCACATAGGTATTAATGTCAGAAGACATCTGCTCCTGAAAATCACATCCAGTGTGATACTACAGCTTTGTACCAGCATAACTCCCAGTCCATTTATATGTAGTTGAATAAGTCAGTGAGAAACATGTTATGTTTGTCTTAACTCAGCTATTTCACTGGTGGAAAATGAACTAAAAGCCCCTTCAGGTGCTGCTCTGGTGCCAGACGGCCAGAGATGCCCTGGCAGTCGACAACCTGTTTAAAAGCTGCGTTGTAATGGAGCTGTCAGGTGCTGACACCAGCTGACCTGTACAGATGAACGCACGGAGCACCTCAGTGGTCCCTGCAAAGCTCAAATGACCCACAGCAGTCAACAGTGTGAACTAGAAAAACTGGCAGAAAGTAGCTGTCTGCACCTGTGCAGGTTCCAAATACATATGTTGGGGAGACTGTTAATGGAGAAGGAGAAGGGGTTTTAATTGGCTTATGCTTCATCCTCCTCCTTTTTAGACATGTTGGGTTCCTATTAATATTGGTGATTTGACTATTGTTATTGTTGTTTGGACTATTCTGGTTAGTTTTGTTTGTTCGTCAGTTTAATGTGTTACACTTGCACATGTTTGAATTAAAAAACAATCATCATCATCATTACTTTGCTGCTAATAATCGGTTTAATACGCACTGAGCTATAAAAGCTATAAAATATTTCATTTTATCAATTTCGATATACTAATATAGTGAATGATAAGTACACATCTGTTTTGAAGTTATTCTGAACCTACAGTAAACCTGTGAATTTCCGAAACGTTCAACATTTCCTTATGTGGAACTAAATAAAAAATTTAAAACCTAAAAAAAGTGTGATGTTCCTTTTTAAAGGATAATACAAGAAACATCTAAGTCTTAGACTTTGCACAGGTTTTGTGTTGCAAAGCCTTTTTAAAAGAACATTTCCTTGTGTGTGTTCTCTGCTGAGTCAATTCTGCACAATGTTCGGATGGACGTCCTGGATGACGTGTCAATTGTAGCCATACTCATAAGGAGACTTTTGGCGGCTGTGAGATGTCAGGTGACTCCCTACAGTCAAGGGTTAGCTGTGGCTAAGATTAGCAGCACATGTCCCCTCTGTTCGCCGTCAGCTGACCGTCATTCAGACACATCTCAGCGTCAGACTGCTGCTTTCAAGACCGCGCTGTTGGTTGGTGGCTGAACAAATTTCCATTTTCACTTTTATCTTTCCACTGCCCAGTTCCAGAGAAGCAGAGTAAAATAAATGGATTCTTTTTTTTGTGTTGTTTTGTTTCGTTCTACGTATAGAATTGGTTCCATTATCAGCAGAACAAAACAAAGGATACAGTCAGAGCTGTGGTGACATTTACATGTTCATTTATATGCATTTAACTGCGGCTGGATTCATTTGTGAATTTGTTGTTGTCATAATAACTAAGCTATTACATAGATTGGAGCGCTCACAAACATGTCGTGTGTGTGAATTATATTTTATTACCTGATAAAAAGAGAGAAGCTGCTGAGACTCCACCTCTTACTGTGATGATTGCGTGGGGATTAGCGACTTATTTTAGCTGATGGACATCCAGTTACAGTGGGATGTGAAAGATTTGTAACATATTAATTTGCATGTATTCACATTTCATTAAACTGTACATGCTAATATTCCCCACTGTGTCAAAATGTGTGGTACATAGTAGGCAACATTTGTATTTCTGTGAAATATCTGCTTGGGAAATGATCAGTTTTTGTGAAAAATCTGCATTGTGGTTTGAATAATAGCAATGAAAAAGACCCTTTGTGTATTTGCGCAGCTCTGTTGCCCCCCTGTGGAGGGTGTACCTACATACACTCAGACCACATTTAACATCTGAACGTTTTTTTCTGTCTGTAGATATGAAGCGTCCCAACAGACCTGAGGTCAGCCTCCCACACAGGAGTCAGGAAGAGGAGGACGATGACGATGAAGAGGAGAGGAACGTGGCAGCAGGACACAGGGCAAAGCGAGAGCGCCGACAGGGCAGCATGAGTGCCACGATGTGCCAGGTTTGCCACATTCGGCTGAACTCCAGTGCGCAGGCACAGATCCACTACAAGGGAAAGACGCACCAGAGGAGACTGCGCCTACTGGCCAAGGCGGTCAGCACAGGTCAGGATCTTCTGCTCCTTCACTTCCAGAACCCTTGTTTGGTGTTCCGGTCTGTGTGACCCATTTTTTATGATGAATTATTTTTCCAAAGTCAGTCAGTCAGAGTGTGATGACTTTCAGTTCTTCTACTCACTAACGTTATTAGAAATTATGGCTGTAGATTGTTTTTTTTTTTCCCTGATCTTTCTTGTAGTGACGATTAATGGTTCTACAAAAACAAATGATGCTGTGTGTCTGCCCGCTTAGACACACAAAATGTGTGAGCAGCGAACCGGAACCTTTACTAGCTGGAATTTTGCATACATGAGAGCTGCAACAGCTGAAAAGAGGTGTCTTTTCATGTGGCACGAAACCTTTTGATTATTAGAGTTTGCCCCCATCTATTCAGGGGGCTGTACCTAGAAAACAATACATTCTTCTTCTTTGGTGCTCTTGAACATGTCATTTGTGTATTTCACGCAGAGACAGTGAATACATTAGAACAAAGATGTCTTTTCTTGTCTGTCTGAAACAATTAATTACATATTAATATCTGCATTTTCTTAATGTACAAGATAAAGGTACGTAATGACCTCTGAGGCCGGAATTATTATCCAATGATTTGTCTCTTAAATACGATCCTCGCTCGATGCGTCTCATGCAGTCTTTGTGGCTATAAGGCGATATGTAAAGCGAACCCTAGTTGGTCAGTGGCGTGATGAGACGCTGCTGCGTGGAGCAAACATACGACTGCTGTGCTGGAGGCCTCCTGCCCGCGCTTCCATTTGGAGGCAGCAGCCTGAATTCAAGTGTAAACCTGTCAGGGTTTGTCAGCGTTGTCCTCCCACCACCACACTCATTCAAGTGGACAGAGAGCCAGCACGGAGGTCATATATCAGCCGTGTGTGTGTGTGTGTGTGTGTGTGTGTGTGTGTGTGTCATGACAACATCGTCTGACATCTGAGCTCAGGGTTTGAGGACTGCAAGAATAATTTACAGTGGTTTTAGTGTCTATGGAATGAATAAGCATTAGTGGTGCAAACAAGTCTCAGTGTTGCATTCACATTTATCCAGCTGTGTGTTTCTGAAAGAAGTCAGTTGTGACCTAATTTCAAATAACTTGAATACAGCAAAACGTGGCCAACGAGTCTATGTACCTGTGGACCTTTCCTAACAAAATGTATGGTTTATTCTTTTAAAAATAACCAAAACATATATTCAGATAAGAAGTACAATAATTCAGGATGAAAATGTGAAAAACACATTGCACAACCCTCTAAAAAATAAGCAGGATGATCCCCTTTTTGCCTGAAAATAAATGTCCTATGCATCAGTTCACAAAGAATAGAGTAAAATTCAGGTCAAATATACGAAAGTGGAAAAAAAGGATGGTTGACATCTGCACACACACATGAGCAAATGGAAATATATAAATCAGTGTGACTGCTGTATTAGTGGAAGAACGCCAAGTCAACGTGACATGGATCATTTTTACTTCCAAACTCTAAAACGTCGCACAGCTGCATTTTGGGCAAATATGTAAATGGAGCAGATTCATGTTGATAAATGAGGCTCATTGTTTCCAAGTAATGCCAGGAAGGAAATTACATCTGACTGTCCTTCAGGGAGCACGCAGGTGTCGAGCCTGAATAGAAAGCGGTGCTGGGTGGAAGAAGGGGGGCTGTTGGTGGTATTAATCGCCCGTCCTCTGCCAACCCACTTTCTCACCCACTCTGTCGCTCTCCATACTCGTACACACAGAAGAACACGTTCACTCTTCAGACGCCTCTTTCTCCTCTCTGCTGCTTTCAACCCACCGCGCGCCTCGTTCTCTCTCCGTCGTCTCCAACCCGGATCGGCAGAGCATGACTCTTTTAATTGACGCACATATGTGGCGGTGTTTCGCCGCGGGACTTGGGATCAGAGCCAGGACGTGTCACTGAGAGCGGACTCACCTCCGAGTGTCAAAGCGGAGCAGGTTCATTGTGAGGACGCACGTTGTTTGGTTTGTGTTGAAGCTCTCTGATGGGAGACAAGCTGACCGGTGGAGTTTAACACGCGGGAGAATCCGAAAACACGTGGAAGATGCTGTTCGGTAAGACTGATTATTTACACTGAACACTCAATTCATTAAGTTTTTTTTCCCTGTGCGTTCTACAGCACGGATTTCACAACGTGGCTCAAGGGCAGCCTCGGCCTCGCGCCCACCCTCTGCCCTCTCCCACGTCCGTTTGTGTCTCTAAATGACCCCTATTGATGGGGGGGGTGCGGCGTTCCGCCCGTACAGACGTTCCCAGATGTGTCAAGTCATTGAAGCCACACAAGAACTGTGCTGATGTACACTGTGCAGATTGCTTGCAATTATGTCTTTCTCTCCCCGGGGAAATATGCCCCGATTAGCTCACATAATTGGTGCCTGTTCAAGATAAAGGCAGCGTGGGGAGTTTTAGTCATTTGTGTGTTTTCTTCATCTAA
>CAAKHB010001314.1:138073-155622 GCA_901007665.1 Aeoliscus strigatus
GTTTCACCGGCTTCCTGAAAGCTCATCTACCCAAACTAGTGGTGACACAGCTCAAATGTTGCAAACATGAAATGTAATAATTAGCCTTGAGGGGAATCTGGTGTCTCCACATACTGATGGATCTAATTACAAACACACTCACCGCACCCAGACACCATTTGTAAAATGATCAATATGGATCCCATTTTCTTCCTAAAAGAGGTGCTGCAGTCCCTGTCAGACAGATGAGGATGTTCCTACAACTAAGGCTGGAGTTACAAGTCACAAGTTTTGTTTTTTTGCGTTAATTCTTTTACTTCAACATTTATTCTCAGTTGATTTGTCAAAATGATTTATCAGCGACATAGTCTCAGAGTCAGTATCACCCAGCTTGGACCTTATTGACGTCAGATGAGAAAAATCCAACATAATGACATTTACTAAATACTTTGGATCTGCACTTACTGAGATGAGGTGAAGATGAGGTGTGAGTGTGTACTGTGATGTACAGTATTTCACTGAATCTACAGTCATACACAACAAAAAGCTCACAGCTTTCCATGGTTTTGTTGATAATAATCAAAATCACTTAAGTTCTTAATGACTATGGCATTGTTCTGCCAAAATAAGTGAATTTTGGCATTCCTTGGTTTTCTTTCTGTCTGTTAGTCACATGATACACACAGGAGTCTGGCTGGGTGGTCTAATAATTCTTTGTTAAGTGTTCTGTCTGCTTGAAAAATTTCCTCTGAAAATCACCACCAACTTGGTGTTGAGGGTCTGGTACATGACTACATGCTCACTGTGTCATATAATAAGCTCTTTCTTTGGACGTTATTGCTGTTGTTGTTATGTGCTTGCCAAAGACTCGCGCATACAGAAGTGACACTTCAGGAAAAAGCATGTTCATTTGGTTATTTACTGAAATGCTGACATTTAAAAAAAAAAAAAGGTCTCTTCATTTGTAAATAAAGTGAAAAAAAGCCAACCAGCAGCTGGGAGACATGACATTGTTCAATGTAAGAACTGTCAGGATGTTTGGGCGATTAGTTTGACCTGAGCAGAGATAACGTGGTCATCTGGAATAATTCCATGAACCTCTGCAGCCTCCGGAGTCTTCTCTCAGGTTCACTAACATGCTGCTTTTAGTAGGAAACACTTTGTTCACATATCCAAGGTTGGTAAACTCTGCTGTTGTTGAGAACGTGAGTTGGAATGACCTCGGTGATGGCTGAAGCGTTTCTTCATTAACGACAGCCCTGATAAACACCAGCGACCAGCGTTGCCGTGATTCTCATCTCGTCGGCAGCTAATGCGCATGCAGGATCTCTCCCTCTGCTGGGCCGACAGACGGCTGCGCTGCCGCTCTGAGATGAACATCAAGCCAGAAAGCTGCTAATTACTAAGTTCGTGGGTCTGATAAAGCTTCAGACAGTCTTTCAATATCAATAAATGTGTGCTGCGCATCTGCTGGCTGCCGTTCAGCAGGTTTGATTGGACTCAGCTTATCTCCGTTCAAGCAGATGGTGGCAGTTCATTTTAAATGTGCTTCAAACGCACACAATAAAATGTGTGTGTCTGTGATGTAAAAAAAAAAAAAAAACCCAGCCCAGCTGGATCCGCATTGATACTGTTTCCACACTCATTTGCCTGCACATCAGCTTTATCGTTCTTCATCTTCTTCAAGTTTCATCGCCATTGTGCTACCTGTTGAACCTGTTGTGAATTTACCAAGGGCAGATTGTTGGATGATGTGTTTTGTACATTTTGCGTTGGTACATTGTGGATTATATTTGCTTTGTGTGACTGAGAGCGGTCGCCAGCGTTAGCAGGTGTGTGATCATTATCGTATTTGTACGATAATTTGGCCCTCTGTACGATGTACCAGTACAGTAACGTGATCATTGTGAGAATGTTTATTCGGACCAGGTACCTGCTTCATACGTCATCGGTCACGTGACTTAGAAACTTGTATTGGAGCATGGGTGTCAGACATCGTCACAAGATGTGTCATCGACCCAACCCTAAGTACGGGCTTCAAAAACATTTTCATACTCAACACAGAAGGGCACAACACTCTTCTCTGGTATGATAATCTTGCATTTTCCACCTGGCGACACTGGCGGTCACTTGTGTCCTCTGCACACTATCCTGGCTTTCACCTTGAACAAATTCACTCGTAGTTTGTGGACCCTGGGGCGTAAGGGGGTCCACTGTGTTACAGTTGAAACTAGGACAGATTACTGCAGGGAGCCTGATCTGGGCTGGATGTTGCCCCGCAGGTACAAATTGTCATGAAGCCGCTGGCTCTGCCAGCTGCAGATGACTGAGTTTAAATAGACAGTGACAGCCAGCGGGAGAAACTGCGTGTTGGCTGCCAGCCGTGGCTTAAATGTTCTTTGTCACAATAAAGATAATTTATTTAAAGACCGCACGGCCCAACGCAAGGGAAGCATTTTAAGCCATGATGGAAATTAAGCTTCCCTCTTCACCTTTTTGTTTCCAGCGGAGAGAGCTTAGCAGAGCTGTCAATTGTCACTTTTAATGGATGCTAATTCATCCTCCAGAGCTCAACATAAATGCCCAGCTCGCTGCCTGTTGTATAATCATTGAATGGCATCATCATTATTGCAGTAACACAGTGTGCCATCCACTTCTGCTTTGTGGCTCAGAAAAGCTGTGTGCTTCATGCTATTGTGGAGAGGAAAATATACCATTCAGCTTCCTTTATCTGTGTTTGTGATGGTTTAATAGCAAAGTCATGTTGGTGTGTTTTAGGCTTAGACCTGCCAATTTGAGGAAACAACTCTATTCTGCAAATTGAAGGATTATTCTCAGTCAGCCTGAATGGGGTATTTTAAGCACGTCCACAGTATACGTGCACACACACACACACACACACACATATGCAGTTGGACATATTACATTTCCTCAGTTCCTACCGAGACCCTGTGTTCACATACGTGGACATTAAATTTCACCATGAATTGTTTTGTAAAGATAAAATAAACCTTTATTTGTCTCAAGTGGCCTTTGATGATGACGATGAGGATAGTGTTATTATTATTATTATTGTTGTTGTTGATAATAATAATATACTCCTTCTTTAAATTGCGTACAAATATCCACGATATTCTATGACAATCTATGCTCTCTAGCTAATATAATTTGATATCATTTATAGTAATGCAATGAAAAAATAAATCTGAGTTTCCTGTCCTAAATATTCACTGGTATATTGGTCCCTCTCTTCAAGAAAAGAAGGTTTCTCTCTCTGCAATGGCTGTGATGTTGAGTCACCACGAGACTAATCATGGAAATAATAGAGATTAATCTTTCCCCTCCTATTTTTTTTCCATGGTGCAATGATTTCCTCATGATTTTTCCTCTCAATACATGAAAACAGGCTGCTGTGACCTTCAGCCTGTGAAGAAGCGATATATTTACGGTGTTAAATGAGGAAAATGCAAGAAGTGCTTTGTTTTTAACATGAATTATATTTACACCGAGTTGCATAGTGATGTGAAGGAAACAGAGCTACACAGAGGATGAATAGAATTCTTCGAACATTTCCAGCAACATCAGCTGGATTGTTATTAGTTGTAATACATGTGTGTATTATGCTTAAACACAACAAAGAAGTCTGCTAAACATCAGCACTGAGCTCAAAGCGTCACGACAGCTGCTCGGGTTCCAGCGGATGTCCGTTATTTCCCACCTTAGATACTTATTATTATTAAATCCCTATTGTCTTTACGTTTGTTTTCAAGCACAGGATCAATTCATGTCTAGTCAACGTCTAGTCTCTATTTATAAAAATGAATAGTGGTCAGCTGGTGTACCCTCTGCTTTAGTGCGCCCGTTCAAGTTCACTGGAACGGTGGTTTAGGAACATTTGCTGACAAAATAGGTCTGCTAAAAAACAAATTCCTACAGATGATTGCGGTTCCTAGGTTGTTTGGAGCAAAATGCAATTAATGAAATGTCTCGCTCAATTTTGTCTTGTGTGTATGCAAAAGAGATTAATGAGATCAATTTCAGATTTGTGTAGGAGAGGGAATCAGTGTCATCAAAAAGTCACTGACGAGGAGATAATCACATCGGTTTACTGGAGGGAAAATTAATCTGACTGTGGTTCTCTCTCTCTCTCTCTGGCCTTCTTTATCTTGTTTGTTGGTTACTACAGACAAACCATTCACTTTATTGGCATCAGTTTCACATGAACAGTTCGGGTGGTGTGTGTGTGTGTGTGTGTGTGTGTGTGTGTGTGTGTGTGTGTGTGTGTGTGGTGCGATTTTGTTGGAGGGAGAATGAAATAGTAGAAATGACATCTGATCGGTGCCACTCTGTTTTCCTATCTATCGAGTATTTGTATTTAAAAAGACTCATTACCAACAGTCTGCACTCACCCTTCTTACTCAGAATTTGCTTTAACGTTAATGTGGGGCTCAGACAAAGGTCAGTGCTCATGAAAGAAGCAGTCTGGAAGCATAACGGTCGGAATGAAGTGCACTGAGTTGAGGAGGGTCATGTGGAAGCAGAATTTCTACAGCGTTCACCAAGGAAAAGGTTTCAGATGGGATTTAGTTTCAGCAGGGAAACTGATAATTGATACAAGAAGCACCAGGTGCTTAAAAGAAATGAAGATGTGTTTTGTGTGGTGTGTTTCCTGCTCTAGGTGCTCTGTCCCAGAGCCAGGTCCACCCTCTGCTGGGCGCTCTGCCTCTGTCAGGTCGACCCCTTCAAGCACGGACCCAAGCCCAGCTGGAGCACTTCCTGCCGTTCAGGATAAATCCCTCCTCGCCACTCAGCCTTTTCCCCAATTTTAACACGGTGAGATATTCATGCAGATGTTACACATGAGTTTTCCTAAGGCTCAAGGCGCAGAGTCTGGTGAAGTCAGAGACGAACAGCGTTATGTCTCCTAACTCGGTTGGAGATTGTGTCTGTCTGACGCCTGAAACGACAAAAATGATCACATGGTGGTGATTAGGCAAAAAAAAGCTTGAAATGTGGACTTGTAAAATTCACTGTGATTTTAAATTTTAAAAAAGTCAGACAACTTATGGTCAAATCAAAAGATTTGCATCTGCTCAGTAGAACAGGATCACAGTCTGTTGTTTATGTGAAAGCACCTGGAAAGTGAAATTCCACAGAGGTGTTTCCTGTCGCATCATGTTGTTCATGTGTGTGTGTGTCCGTCCACAGATGGATCCGGTGCAGAAGGCTGTGATCAACCACACCTTTGGCGCCGCACCACCGAAGAAAAAACCCATCATCTCTTGTAACATTTGTCACCTGCGCTTCAACTCCACTGTGAGTTAAAAGACAATCATTCACACCTCTTTCTGGATGCCACGCTCCTGTGGGGACAACAGACACAACCTCTTTCAGCTCTGATTTGTTTTCCAGTTAACTGACATCATCGGTGATGTAATTCACATGACCTGTCAACACAATGTCTGTGAAATACCATCAGATGTAGATCCCTTCTAACATTTGCACACATGGTTGAGGCACTCTGAAAGCAGACTCCTTTATCTCCACTCAGTACAGGTACATCTCAGTGAATTAGAACATCATCAAAGGTTGTTGGTTTTTTTTTTTTCAATAAATTGTTCAAGTTTATTTCTTTTCATTTTGCTGATTCTTTTCAATTTTCTGAGATACTGTGGTTTTGCGTTATCATTAGTTGTGAGTTATAATCATCAATATGAAAGGAAATAAACACTTGATGAATCTTTATATGAAGAAATGTTTCACTTTTTTATTTAATTTAAAAAAACAAATTTTTGATGATATTCTAATTTATTGAGATGCACCTTCATATTTCTATACCTGCTTCCATTTTGGCTCCTCAGCAAAAGAGGAAACCTTTTCTTGAAAATGCCTGTTCTGTGTAGGTCATTTATACATATTTGCATTTATATTGTTGGAGGAACGTGGTGGAATAACAATGACTCTTGTTAATGTAAAGGAAGCAGCAGCCATTCTTGTGCACCAGCCAGTCCTTCCTTATCTCTGTGTCTTTCTCCCTTTCTTTCCATCTGAACGCCCAAAGCTCAAAGTTATCAGGCCTCTATTTACGAGCTAACAGGCCCTCTCCTCCCTGTGTGCTACCTGCAGCTGACATGAGATGCTGCTTGACCCAGGAGGTGGATGCCAGGCTGCAGGCAGGTATCACGGCGGGCAGCACTGATTGGCTGCGATTTGTACTCCACAAATATTAGCATTTAAAGGAATAGTTCTGAATATTTGAAGTCTATCTCTGTTCTACACTGGCTGTTGAGCGGTTTTATTTTCATATCCATCCTACCTTTTTTTTAAATATATTAAACAAGCTCTAGTTTTCCATCCAACCTCAGTTGTATATGATAGTATACGACACAAATCAGATCTTTGCAGTGTAGATTACGAAAGCATCACGTCAGTAGTAAGTATTTTGCTTCAATTGGCCAAGCCATCTTTAATTATTATTAAAAAAGCTGTAAAAAATCAGAAAATTATCACGCAACAGTAATTTAAAATGTAACTGTCTCGCAAACATTGCTATACACTAGATGGAGATGGAGATTTACTATTGCTTGTCCGGTGAGAATACAGAGATGTTAGACTCTGAAAATGAAACCCTGCACAACACATAATCAGCGTACGTAACAACGAAAGACTTTCGAAATTCCAAAATGTTCCTTTAAGACTGCTAAACTTGAAAAAAGCATGAAAGATTCAAGTCTGAACGATCATTTACAGGATTCTGATTTTGCTGGAGGACAAAGGTCGTTCTTGGGCAACGCCGGTGTGCGCACGCTGCTTGAATCTTGGTTGAGTTGTCTTTAGACTTTCAGGTGTGTTTGACTGACGAGTTCTCGTCTTGCTCTCCTGGAACACGTTTCCATGTGTTCTTCTTTCTAGAAGTTACTATGGTGGATCATAGTAAACTCATACTACGCTGGCATGCCAGATAGCATGCGAATGGGAGCGGATTCGTCCCTCTGACTCGGCTGAATGGTTAGTGTGCGCTGACATTCAACATAACCAGAGGGTTGTGCACTTTCCCCGGCCTCATCCCCCTCACCACCCACTTCTGACCCACAGCGGTGCCCTCTCTCGTTGTGTGGCTGGCCAGGTTGTTACACACACACACACACACACACACACACAGACACACACTTTGCACAGTCAAAAAAAGAAAAGATCACCTCATATACATACAGTACATATTCACAGTTTGAATGTGCACAATCAGGGTTTGTACCGTGTTCGCGTTGTGTTTGGACGCTTGTGTGGATAATTTGAGCAATGACAAATTATCTAATGGCCTCGTCTCCAGCCAGACAGCTCAAGTTTTGTTTCACTGTTATATATAATTCACGCTGGTCTTGGAAATGTACATTATTAAGAAAACCTCCACACAAAAATGTCTTGAACATGTTTTTTTCCCCAAATGGGATACTACATATTGACACACACAGTATTTGGGGCTGAAGCGGATGTTCATACCAACATTTAGGTATGTTTGGACAACAATGAGCTCTATGGTACAGAGAATTACCATACTGTTTTATTATTTTAGCAGGATCAACTCGTTGCTGGTTGTAGTCGCTACAGGGAGTGGAATTTCTGGAATTTCTTCAACAGCGCTGGAAATTTTCAATTTCTTTTTCTTCATTTTTAATTGAATTCATCAATACCTATCAGCTTTTAAAGGAGCAGCTTTAAAAGATCTTCTGACATGGTGTTTATGTGTGCACGCTCTCCATTCAGGTCCTTCTGCAAGACATAGTGTCTTTTAAAATGCTGCCCCTCCTGAATGGACTAAAACGTATGTGCAACATGAACCAGTGAAAGGTGGTGAATTACAAATAACACACACTGCTCCTTTAAGTGGCTTTGTGTCTTCATCTGCAGATGGAATTGTCAAAGTTGTTACAGCGGAGCTCACTTGTTGCCTATGAATGTCATTAACCCAACAAGTGCAGATAATATAACATGTAAAAGATTAGAATATGTATCTATGTATCGATGTAGCCAAAGACTAATGGCAATTTGAATGTTTGTTGTTGTTGTTTATGTTGCTGTTAACTGATCTTCCTGTGTAGAGCCGGTCTTGCGTTATGTAACCACCCACACCCTTCAGGGCTCCCAGATCTGCATGCATCTGTTGTCACACTGTCTTTAATGTTGTTTTTTCTCACAACAACAAACTCAAAGGTCATTGCAGCGTAACAGACACGGGCCAGTTTCTGTGAGAGTGCATGGGCTGGGCTGGGGGACACCACAGGGCTAAGAGGACGCTCATAAGAAGCCATTTGTGCACAACATGAAAGTCATAATCTAAATGATGATGTAACGCTCCCTCCGAGTCGAACACTGACAGATTCTTATCCAACTCCAGGGGTGCATGTGATGCCGAGCGATGGAACAGATGGAAAGATTGGATAGATTCTGCTGAGTTCACGCTGTCCTTCACTAATTTAATCATGTCAGAGATTATCTTCATACACTGATTTCCTCCCTTCTTCTTCTGTCGTGGCCAGACCCAGGCTGAGGCCCACTACAAGGGCCACAAACACGCTCGGAAACTGAAGGCCCTGGAGAGCCAGAGGAACCGGCAGAAGAACGGGCCGTCCATAACGGGAAAGGACAGAGACCGGGAGAGGGAGAGGGAGAGGGAGAAGGGGGTGACGGGAGGACGTGCTGTGACCACAGACTCAAATCTAAAAGACACAACAGGTAGAAGTATTTTTTTTTAAAACGCGTCTCAAAGTAATTAGCAGTAATTGAAGAGACCTGAGCACTAAGGCTTGCACCTGCCACTCTGTTTGCTAATTACCAGCTATTACCTGTCATTGGCTCTGTCAGATGGGTAATTACTCCCATCACGCACATACGTTCTGCAAGATCAGCCGCCCTGAAGGATTTAAATAGAGACGACACATGAAAACCGATGATGTCTTTTCTCAATTTGTCGTCGCTTTATCTGCTACTCACTCTGCACTGCGTTTTTTGGTGAACGGTGCTGATGCTTGTTTGCGCCGACTGAGCAGCATTAGACTGAAGCAGTGCAACAGGCTCAACAGTTTGAGGGCAGATGCTAAAATCAGCTGTCAGTCTGAGCTGCTGTCACGCTTCTGTGGCTGCAAACGGCATCGTCAGCGTGACTCACACCCCCACGTCGTTGCCACGGCAACCCCTCGCTGATAGTTTGGTGATGTCCAGGCATGCCAGTCCGATTTGATCACATACAAAAAACACAAACACAAATGAATTGAACTTGATTTTCAACAATGTCCTGTGGCACTTTAATACCCCGGGAGACAGGACCATGTTGGGGTGTGAGTGATTATTGTCTTTGCATTAATGTCCAAGGACTGTCTTTTGTCACGTCGCCTAAACCCCAGGCCACCATTTTTTTATTCTAATTTATTCCTGAACCCCCCTTAAGACCATTTGGGGATAAATGCTGATAAGATATTGCTTTAAACTGTGAGCATATATCTTTGGCGTACATATCATGGCACACACACACATCTGTTTCTTGTGACAAGAAATTAGTTATAAAAGGAAAAAAGTCTTGTAATTTCACCTAAATTCCCCTAATAACTCTATGAGGTCCAAGTGTGCATTTTCAAGTATTTCCATCTGTAAAGGGTTAAACATTTGGAAAAGATGTCAGGTTGGATTGTTTGTTTAATATTGTTTTTTATGTACATGTTATTTGGGCAGGACAATTTTCAGTACAGATGCTGAACACATGTCAGTATCTGTATCCGCAGCAGTTTAAGCCGTTTTTCTTAATGTCAAGATGTAACTGTAACTGTAAACGTAAACTGATACTCAGTGTCCGATCCACACTTTGTCTAGTGCCATCTGTCTAGTGCTCCTTTGATTATCGATCTTTCCCCACACATTTCTCCCAACACCTATAAATTTCCCTCCATCCACATAATGATAGGTTTCAGCTGTTGCCATGGTTGTTGATTGATGCGACAGAGGGCGCCTCAGCGATGGGAGCGAACAAATGATAGACGGAGTGATTGAGGGGGGGGATGAGAGATGAAAGAGAAAAGCAAGCATGAGAGTGAAGCAGCAAGACAAATGCTGGATCTCTCCAAAGCTGTGATAAGGAATGATTTGGAGGCCAGATAGGACGATGGATCAGTGGCCTGGTTGGATAGAACAAATGTATGTTCATGCTGTATTTGATCTGTCCTTTAGGGTTAAGTGCTTCTTCCCAACCGGCACAACAGCAACTTGAAAATAGCCAGCCTTCCTCCATGGAGGTCTCTCCTCATCCGTCTCCTCAGTCCTCCCTGAGTCCTCAACGTTCGGAGTCTACTTCAGAGGGTCCACCTGAGCAACGCTGCAGCTCTGGTCCAGGTACAGTCCAACAGTCTGGCTCTCAGGAGACCTCCACGGAAGGTGAGGAGGATGTGGAGAAGACGGAGCCAAAGGAGACCAGGACCAACAGAAAACTACTCCATTGTCCCACGTGCAAAGTGACAGTCAATTCCAGCTCCCAGTTGGAATCTCACTGTAGTGGTGCGTACTTTAACGCGAATGAATGTTACAACATTTGATTTACGTGGCTGTTGTACCTCCAAAATCCCGTCCAGAACAAAGATTCCAAGCACAGCCACTTGCAACTGAACAGTCCCGCGATGGTCCAGTTCACACTGAGGCGCAGAGCGGCAACCGCTCATTGCGACCTCACTTAGACTACCATTGTTTCCATAGCAACAAGTGTGGTACGACATGCCATAAAGCGAAACAGCACAACATCTGAGAACTCAGCTCTTCTTATTTCTGCGATACGCCTCTTTACATTTCACTTCAAGATTTTGTTGGGTTTTTTTAGCATTTCAAGCTAACGTTGTGACGACACGTGGTTTAAACGGATTTATCAGCACGTCGTTCTTGTGATGATCTGCGACCATTATCTGAGATTCACCATGTGGAATCCTCTGGAATTTCTACCCCTGGCCACTGCCGAGTTGCAGTGGGACCATTCAGACCCCTGACGTTGTGTTTGCAACTGCGCCTCAAATCTTTGGTCTGGACGGGACTCAACATGTGTTCTTGCCTCTCTGATTGGCTGAGACAGGCTCCAAGCACAAACAGATGTTGGATGGTCAGACCGGCAGCCAGTCACAACGCCGAGTCAAGACGACATCATCAGCCAGGAGCTCTTGTCAGTTTAAGCAGCGAATGGGCAACAAGCCCAGAGCATTTGTGGGCATAAGCAACCAGCCCTTTCACTGTGAACTGTGCCAGGTGTCCGTCAACTCAGAGACTCAGCTCAAACAGGTCGGCCATCACATCTCGTTTCTCTCGACACTGTCACCGTAAGCGCTATTACAGAAAGACACAGACATTCACATAGTTAGCTTGAATTGAATTACATTAGACAGTTACTTAAACTAGGCAAGGAAAGAAAGAAACAAGAAAGAAAGAAAGAACTAAACCTGTAAAATATAGTCAAATGTGGAACCTAAAATGAGTGCTAAAACACATCGAAGGGTAGAAATAAACCTTGCTGTCGTTGCTGTTTCTCTTCCTCCGTTCTCCACTTCCTTTTGGTTACCCTACCTCCTTTCTCTACTGGTGTCAGTGAATCGTCTCATGGTAATGCAGATGACTTTCACCTAAAAATGAAGTTCCAAAGTAAAAGCGATTTCAAAATAAAATGGACAGAAAATGCTTTCCAGCCATACAGACGTCTGGGTCTTTCACACGCACTGAGTTAGAAACAATTGAATCTGTTTGATCGCATTCATCTTTTACAATAGAGGTCACAGTCGTAGTTATTGCAAGACTAGACTGAAGTACCCTTCAAGTTTTTCTGTCTTTTACTCAACTCTCCCCTTGTTATATTTGACACCTAGAAACCTTTTGTTTTCCCTTCAGCCAAAGTAATTTTCTCACAGTTGCAGATTGAAAAAGGAAAGGAAAAGGAAAAACCTGCTAATGGGATTGTGGTGCTGAAAGATTCAGCTAACGCATCTTTTGAGCGAATCTTTCTACTGAACGGATTCTGCTGATTCAGTACACGTACAATAACTGTTTTGCCCATTGCCAAATAGAGTCTGTTTTCATTAGAGTTTACTGGCAGAACACAAAACCCCCCAAACACACAAATTCTTCAGTTAAGAAAAAACATTCCGCTATGACTCTGCGGTTTGTTCAAAGGAACTCTTTACTGAATTGCTGCACATCTTTTGCAGCACATGAACAGCAGGAGACACAAAGAGCGTCTGGCCGGGAAGCCCGTCAAGGCAAAGATCCCCCCCTACAATAAACTACAGCCTGGAGCAGTTTTAGCGGTAAGAATATTTCACACGCATACATGTTTGCATCACTTCAAAGGATTTGCAGTAATTTCCTGGACACGTCTCCAAATTGTAACCATAACAACTAGCCTTACTCTTAATCCAAACCTTCCCCCGCATGAGATTTCACCCCAAGACTGAATAATTTAGGTTTGGGGGAGAGAAACAAGTCTGACAGATTATCTGTGTTCAGTACAACCAATGTATGCAAATTCACCCACTGCAAATGATGACGTGGTTGTGTAACCAGGTTGAAAATATAAATGATAATGAAAAGTGTCACTACAATGTGTGGAAAACATGCTAGTACTTATAATTACTGCCTTGTCACAACTCAACTGGGCATATAGGGTATTTAGGGTATACTACCAAATCAGTTTTTTTCATGAATTTATTATATTTTGAATCTGCCCTGATGTTTTGTTTTTCAGACTAAACTTGCTTTGCAGAAGCAGCTGTCCAAGGCCCTGCCGGCAGGGTTCCTGACCAGCGCCCTCAACCAAGCCGCTTTGTGCACTGTGGCATCTGGACCTCTGGCACTACGACTTCCGCAGGGTCCCGCAGCCATCATCCAGGGGCCTCTGATCAGCCCCACACTCTTCAGACCTGCCCCAGGACCTCTGAGGGCCACACATACACCCATCATCTTCTCTCCCTATTAGCAGTGAGCCCTACAAAGCTAGACTCGACCTAAGCTGGACTAGGAGAGACGTTGGTGATGACATGATGAAACATCGACCGTGGACTCAATGAAGGGATGAGTACAACATCGGTGTGTGGACTGACCACTGTCCACAGGATCGGCAAATCGATGTGTGTGTTCCCTGGGGTCTGAACCCCTCTGGAAGCCATATTGACAAGTTTTATTTATGACAATATAAATACACTAAAATTTGTAAATGTTTTATGTGTTTGCTGCCAAAATTCTTTCCACTTGAGAGCTTTTCTAGTTGGGTCTTGAGAACAACCAAATGTCATGTCAATTTCTGTAAACACAGTTGCATTGAAAAGATTCAGACATCCCCAGTGAAATATTCTCCCTCAAACAACCCCTTCTGTAAAAACACGTTGTATGCTCAGCATATTATTTTTCAACAAATATTATCTGTATTTTCAGATATGCTCCTGCATTCACTCTTTTCTGTCCGTCTGTCCCCGTCTGTCCCTCTGTCTGACTATGATAAAGACAATCAGCCCGCACTGTAAGTAAATGCCAAGAATATTCATTAAATGGATAAATATTTCATTGAATGCTTGGAATCTTGTCGATCTGTAACATGAGCCATTAAAGCCAGTTCTTCAGGTGTTACTGACGTGATGATGTTGGGCTTTTTGTGCAATATGACGGCTGATGTTCACTGTTCTCGCAAATCAAATGATTTGTCCACAAGCATTTCTTTTTTGTTGGATGTTACTAAAATGTGTCTTAAACCTGTTTTTTTTTAAACAATTGTATTAAAGGAGTATGCTCCTTGAATTTAGAAATCACACTCCCACCTAGTGTGCAGAATCATCCTAAGCAATATGTATACATGTGTTTTGAAGTGTCACTTGGTAAAAAATAACAACTAGTGTAACTGTGCATTAATTGCAATAATATGAATTATAACATGCGAAAAATGTGGATACTGTATTCTGTTATAACTTATAAATAGTACTGTTTCTACACACTTGTAATGTGTCCTTATTTCCCATCGTGCATATAGACTTAGACCTACAATACCATATTTTTGTTGTAGATAAAAACACTATCCAGTAGTATGACCCAGTAGTTTTCTTTAAATAATCATAATAATAATAAATATGCCTCATTTGTATAGTACCTTTCAGGCACACATGCAGCTCAAATTGCTTTACAATAAAATGATTAAGAGACATCAAAATAAGATGAAATGATGAAAAGGCATTAAAACACTTAAAAACGGATATGATTAAAAGACAAAACAGAAATGATAAAAACATTAAAACAGTATTAAAGAGGTGAAACAAATATTTTGAAAGGATATGAAACGAGTCAGATCGAATTATACAAAAACATTTTCAAGCCATTTTCCTCATATATTTGAGGAATTGTCTGACCTGCTGATATTTCAGTACAGAACCATGTACCAGTACCATGTTCTTTACTGCGCTATGGCGCCCTCCAGTGGTTTGCTGTAAACACGCACAAGACGTTGGCGTTCTCAGGTTCTACTGTATTTTCTTACAAATACTATTTTCGCACATATGAAATGTTTACATTTGTATTAATCCTGATACTTGAAGTTATAATTTATGGTAAATCGACTAAAAATCGAAAAGATCTATCTGAAGGAGATTTGACCCAGATACCATAGTTGATGAGAACCCTTCCTGTCGAAACAGTAGCGCGCTTGATTGCCTCTTTTATACCTGTGATGAACTTTAGATAAATTTAAAAACAAACAAACAAAAAAACACTTCTCTCATATCAGTTCCGTGCTTCAGGATGTGGATGCACTTGTGGTTGACACACTATTATTTGGAAGCTCGATATTATCAAAGGATTATTTATACGTTTTAGATGAGTAGTTCAGCCTAAGATTTAAGACGAGATGTAATTTAAAAACTCCCGAGTGTTGGGAACGTTATATAAAATGATTTGTTACGCGCAATGGCCCATTTTCTTCTGACCTAAAAAAGCGAGCAGCCCTCAGCCGGAAGTGACGACTGACCCTGCTCGTCCTTTCCAGAAAAAAATGGCAGCTGTTGATATCGACGTGCCGGTGGACACAGAGCCCCAGATTCACAATCGGGACGACATAGAGCGGTAAACAAGAATTTGTCTGATGTGTTTGATTGTGTTGCTACAGAAATATTGGGGGAAGAAACTGGAACATGCGACTAGATTGAAGATTGTTGAGCTGGAACTGATCGAAACAACAAGCTAACCACGCTAGCTTTCTCCGGGACACAGACCGGAGCTTGTGACAATGTATATATATATATTTTTAAATCGTGTTTAAAATCGTTGTGTGACTTTTTGTTTATCAATGGTGGGATGGGACAAATAACAATACACTAACTAAAATAATCTAGTAATTAGCTACATGGTGCTCTTGCCGACTTAGTTCGCAAAATAGTCACATGTCGGCTCGTTACACCATTTTACACGATTTTCATCAATATAGTCTGTAAAGATGTTTGTGTAGACACTTAAAATGTGGAAAGGTAAATAAGGCACCAGGAAACTCTATTCCTTGACACTTTCTACTATTCTTTCGAGAAAGTTCCAGTCGTAGTTAGTTTGGTAGCATGTGAAATAGCTGTCTCCGACAAAAAAGGGACATCCACTGTTCGTAACTGTGACCAGCACCTAGACAGGTAGTTCTCTCCATCACATCCATCATCAAACCCTGCTCTCCTAGGCCTCATATTTTCATTGCAGCTTGACTGTTGGACATGTAAGATGCCACATGATCTCAATGATGCAGACAAACTAATAAAGGAGCAATCTGCTGCAAGAGGTGCAGCTCATCTGTGTCACTTTAGGTTATCAGGGGTTTTCCCTGATCACAGATATAATACTGAGGGATGAACTGTTTTTTTTAATTCTCTGCCAATACATAGGTTTTTGTGTCTCAAATTGAATCCACGACATCCAGTTTTATGACAGGATTATTCCGCTTAAGTTCAGTCTGAGTTTCACTTCATTTGACATTCGCCCCCCAGTGTCATGGATTGTGTGTGACCTGCATCTCATCATATTAAAATGTCTTGAGCTCACCGGGAGAGGTGCTGAGCTGTTATGCAGTCCTGTCATAAGTGTTAAAGAGTTGGTGAATTTTATTGCTATGTTTAGCCAGAGAGCTGTCAGGACGGTGTGTTCCCAACTCTGCTGTCCCAGTTCCAGGTACAGCATCCAACAGTCCTGTTCAACACCAGTTGTCTGCCTGATCTACAACAAAACTCTCTGGTGGATACATGGATACAGCACACTGGTTGATCTGGTCCAAAACAAAATTAAATTTTACAAATCTAGTTCTGTCATCAAGGAGACGTTCTGTGAGAATTGTTTGATTTCTGTTATTTCTGGGGATGAATGTACCTTTTTTTAAAAGAACAAACATGCTGAAAAGTTACATGTCATTAAATTGCATGATGTAATGTCTGTTCCATCTTGATTTCTCATTGGTTTCTCTTTTTGCTTTGCTCTTCAGTCAAGCCGAGGGCTTCAAAGAACAAGGAAATGCATTCTACAGCAAGAAGGATTACTCGGAAGCTTTCAACTATTACACCAAGGCCATCGGTAAGATGTGTCTGGGTTTGGTGACGCTCATCCAAATCACATTGTCATACTGTCCTGTTGGCATGTTTCATGTTCCACATCGTTTTGGCTAGTTCTTCTAATCATATGTTGTGAAAATACTAGTAGTTTTTCTGTCTCTCCCCTTCTAGTCAGCTGTCGATGCGTTGATCATAATATTTCTACTGTCAGTGACTCCTTTTTTTCTGTTTTTTTTTTCTGGGTGACATGGATGATGTCTTTTATTTTAAGATGCGTGCCCCAAAAATGCCAGTTATTACGGCAACAGGGCAGCCACCCTCATGATGCTCTGTCGCTTTCGAGAGGCCCTTGAAGATTCCCAGCAGGCCGTGCGACTGGATGACTGCTTCATGAAGGTCGGTCTCAATCACCATTCTCCTCCCTACTCGTCTCCAAAACCCTCTACTTGTAGAGTGCAAATAAAAATGTAGATTTTACAGAATCAATAAACGCTGCCCACAGGGTCATTTGCGCGAGGGCAAGTGCCACCTGTCTTTGGGAAATGCCATGGCGGCCAGTCGCTGCTTCCAGAAGGTTCTGGAGATGGAGCCCAGCAACAGGGAGGCCCAGCAGGAGGTGGGACTTGCACGGTTGACGTGCTAAAATGATCAAGACAGACAAACAAACTTGTCTTAGTTTTCTTCCTCGTCTTACCTGTTTAGCTAATTTTCTGACCTGAATGTGACTGTGGTAGCCTTCAAGCTAACTTACTCAGCGTTCACAAACGGCTCATTCCATAAACATGCTGGGTTAAATCAAATCTGAATGGACTTGCTAGTTTACCTGGACTTGAATTTTCAATCGATAGATATATAGATACTTCTATTAATCTCCAAAGACAAACAGCACAACAAGAATGAGAATGGGGACACAGGGTGCATGCAGGACTCAGAAAACGAAAGTAAAAAAGAGAGTCAAATAGTAAGTGCATTACGTCAAAGTTGCATCACTTCCAA
>CAAKHB010001315.1:0-13827 GCA_901007665.1 Aeoliscus strigatus
TTGAATGTGCCCGAGACCAGATCATCTTTGAGATCTCTGGAATGTCTCCTCACATTATGCAAATCATCATTGAGTTTGCTTACACCGGCATCGTCTCTGTGACCCCAGAGAATGTGCAGGACCTGTTACTAGCAGCTGACCAGTACAACCTAATGGACATTGTTCAGATCTGCTGGAGTTTCCTGGAGAAAGAACTTTCCCCAAAGAACTGTATTGGCATCTGGAAGTTCACACGGACCATTGAAACCCCTGAACTGCAGGTCAAAGCCTACCGCTACATCAGCGACCACTTTGAGGAAGTTGCTATTGCAGAGGAGTTCGTAAACCTCTCTGTGCAAGAACTCTACATGCTCCTGAAGAGAGACCAACTCAATGTGAGAAATGAGAGCAATGTGTTTGAGGCCATCCTTCGATGGATCGCCCATGCACCTGAAAAGCGAGAAAAAGACTTTGTTCTGCTCTTTCCAAAAGTAAGTTAAGAAACGGATTGATGTCAGACTGTACTGGCTAGACTTACTACCTTTTTAATGCAACATGTGTTTAAGAAACACTTACTGTATTTTTTATTTTTAGGATCATAAAAGTGGGCTAAAGACAGCTAGTGGTGGGAGAAGTTTCAGAAAAAAAATTTATCAAAAGTATTAATGATCAAAACCATCTTCTGACTCTGTGTAGGTCCGTCTAGCCCTGACAAGTGAAGACTACATCACGTTCAATGTGATGTCCAATGAGCTGGTGCTGAGAGACTCACAATCCATGCAGATGGCTGTCTGTGCTAGAGACATTATTTGGTGCAGTCTAAACAGGCCTGGTGTGTCTAGTTTCTGCAACCCTCCTGCACGTCCTCGCCTGCCTACTGCCATTCTTTTGGCCACTGGTGGCTTTCATGGAGAGGTGAATCCAACCAGCTGCATTGAGGCGTATGACGTCCGTTCTGACCACTGGGTCAAATTGACAGACAATCTGCAGTCTCCCATCGGTTACCATGGAACTCTTTTCTTCAAGGGAGACATCTACTGCCTTGGTGGCTATAGCGTGCTGGTATATCACAACAGTTTGCATCGGCTGGACCTTCACACACACACCTGGACTGAGCTGTCACCTATGCACCACCGTCGCGCCTATGTGAGCACAGTTGTGCTCAATGGGTACATCTATGCCATTGGAGGCAAAGAAAGACATCAGCGACTAAAGGCTGCAGAGCGCTACAATCCTGATGCAAACCAGTGGAGCTTAATCGCCCCCATGAATGAAAGAAGGAGTGACTCCAGCTGCACAACTCTCCACAATAAGGTGGGTGGAGCTAAACGGAATCCTAGCTTATTAATAAACCCAACAATGTGTTTTCAGCAGAATATAATTCAGCAATTTGAATATAGCTTGAAAACTAAGAAAAAATATTAGGAATGTATGTTTGATTCCACTGGACCGTTGGTTATACCTGTAGGACAATTTATCTGTCTTTCTGGTCTCAAATTTGTAACATAGTGTGCAGGTGTGGAATGTTCCTGTGACACTAGCCTGAAAAAAGCGACTTCTCTCCTACTCTCCAGATTTACATTTGTGGAGGTTTAGATGGAGAGCGGTATCTGCAAACAGCAGAGTTTTACACCCCAGAGACCGACCAGTGGACCTTGATGCCGCCTATGCTCAGCCCCCGCAGTGGAATCGGAGTAACTACGTACACGGGGAGAATCTTTGCAGTAAGTTCATGAAATACCCCGAGATACCAACTTGAACAAACGTGAATGAACTGTTCTGCTGTGGATGTTTGCCCATCACCAGAGGGCAGGAGAGGGAGGAGCGGGCGGTGTCAAAGAGAGCCCGAGTGCACTGAGAAGAGCTGTTTGCAGGACTACAAGAGAAGCTATGCTCACAGAGACTGAGGAAATTTGTAACTCTTATGTAATTAGCTAAATGTATAGAATAGATCAATGGATCAATTGGATCAAACTGTCACTAGGGTACTAGCAAATGGCTCTTTATCAATGACTGAAGGCTCCAGCATCGCATATGCAAGGCAGGTGCTGTTTCCTCCAGGGAACCTTTGACTTAATATTCCCCTTTTCCTCTGTAGGTTGGTGGCTTTGATGGCAGTGACCGTTTGCAAAGTGCAGAGGCCTATGATCCCATGACCAACACCTGGCAAGAAGTATCCTCCATGCTGACGCCCCGTAGCAACTTTGGCATTGGAGTGATTGAAGACAAGTTGTTTGTTGTTGGAGGTTGTACTAATAGCGTCCAAACCCCCAAGGTGGAGTTTTATGATGACTCCACTGGTGAGTGGCTTGAGGCCTGTGACCTAGAACAACCCTGCAGCGCTCTGAGCTGCTGTGTCCTATTTGGACTGCCAAACCTTTCAGAATTTGTCCGACCTCGCGACATGCTGCCACTTTTAAGGCTGGATGTAGATGACTCTCTGCTGTGAAGTGAAGGAGCATCAAATGGAAAAAAATATCATTATTAAAAATAATATTGCCTTATATGACCATCAAATAACATACTCAGATCATGTGAATGGGACATTGATACGGAGAATCTTTGAATGAGTATGTGACACTTTATTTTCAGAATATATTTAATTTCGGCTGACTGAAGCTGCTGCAGTTGGTTGTTGCTGGTTTTTATCCTGGGGAAAAAATAAAGACCCATGGTGATATCATGGTTCTTTCCTCCCAGCAAGAGCTTCATGGATTCCAATCACAACTCGAGGCACCTTTCTCTATGGAATTTCTATGGACTCCCTGTATGTGCATGACATCCATTCGGTTGTCTTTCTCTATATGTTGGTCCTGGTTATGTTTTCATTGTCCACACTGTGGTCCATGCAACAGATTCTTGTTCATTATGTGTACAGTCAAATGTATATCTTCAAAGATAATAAAGTCTGTAAAGTCTGAACTGGTATCCAACATGTCACATTGCAGAATTCATCTCAAAAGAAAAAAAAGGAACAAAACAGCAGCAAAGGATGCAAACTTTTTTTAAAGTCTGTGGGAGTGGTCTGGTCAGATAGGTAACACATAATATAACAACAGGTGTGTATTAATGGTGTTTTGTTTAGTAAACCCACAGGTCTCCGACAGACACAATAGGGCAGCAGACTGCAGCAATTCCCATATGTACCTCGGCATACATAACTCTACCTTGACATGATATCGATTCAATGTGTTGACATTTAGTCTGAATACTTGTAATGCAATTGTTCATATGCTCTTCATGTTGTTATTCAAGAACAACTGTGTTCTATCTCTGAGGTTCTCAAACATTCTTTGGGTCAGGGATCCCTCGTGGGGTGTGGGGGAGAATTCAGAGGACAACCTGAAAATCTGAATGTACATGTACAATAACTTTTCAGCCCTTTGTATTCCAAGATCCCTTGAATTAAAAAAGAACAAACAATAAGGAATTTTGAATTCTTAATGAGCTTATTTGAATACTGCAGTTGACTTCACTGTGTGAGAGAACTGTGAGCAGGGGAACCACATCTGATTTTAAAGAAGCAACGTATTCACTAACTTATGAACTGAACTTCCGAGAATATGTGGACACAAGTATGAGAACTCCTGTTCTAACTGTCAAGGCATCGAGGGGGCATGTCGTGAATGTTAGGTATGTTTTAAAAGTCACTGCATTCCCCAGTAGATTTTAGTCAGTTGTAAATATGTTGACACTGAGCTGCCACGGTTCTGCTTTTTTGCTCAAAACCCATTTCATCAAAGAAAACTTTGATCCCATCTCATCATCAAAGGCAACTTGGTCATCAGAGGAACCCCAATTTACACACACACACACACACGATGTGTATAAAGACTCTTGCCTTCTATGCACTGAGTGCCAGACTGTCATCACCTCTTCACGTGCAAGACTCTTCCTGATACCTGTTGCCAACCTCGTCTGCCTTCGACCAACCTGACCTTACCCTGGTAATATCCTCAGCTTCCTGTTCACAAGCGTTTTACCTGTTTTCAGTCTGCCTGTTTCTGCCTGTTCCTGTCTGTTCCTGTGACTGTCTGGAGAAGCCCTATCTCATTGCAACAGTAGGAGTTCCTGGATGTAGCCTGTGACTGTTGAACAGAGACTCTTTGGTTTTTCCCCACCAGTGGATTTTAACTTGTTGGATATATCATCTACTTTTCCCTGTACCCATTGTTTGCTACATTAAAACCCTGACCTACATTACCTGTCGGTCTGCTGTGCTGCATTTGGGTACAAAACACACCCATTTCAGTACAATCTGGCCACAACAAGGACCCACACAAGCACAGCATTATCACAGTCACGCCTGCTGAGTGTGGGGAGCCCTTCAGCAGCACAAGTCTCAGCTTGCCTCCACCATTGCAGAGGTACATTGGGTGGCCACTAGCCAGCAGCAGATAGCCAGCAACACGCTCTAAATGTGCTAAAAGCACAGCTAGCTGCACAGATGGCAGCTCCAGCGACTTGTGGGGGGGCCCAGGGCTGGGGATCCTGAGAACTGTCATCCTTTCCTCATCAACTGCTCAATCCTGTTCACCCTACAACTGAACACATTTGTTTCAGAAGAGTCACAGGTGGCTTTTAACATTGACCACCTCACTGGAAGGGCTCCCCTGTGGGGAACCACTAAATGAGTGTCCACCTCCAGCCTGCACGTCCTTCCAAGCATTTGCTGCAGAACTCCGCAAGGTATTTGGGGCAGTCTCCGAGGGTCTGGATTCCTCTGGAGGTCTGCTGGATGTACGCTAGGTTGGGGTGTTCTATAGCAGATGACGCCATAGACGTTCGCACCCAGGCTCGAAAAATTGTAATGTCGAAGACTAATGTGATGCCTACCCTCTGGGTCGGGGAGTTGGTCTCTTATAATCTTCCCAGGTCATTGGAAGGGATCACCAAGCTGACAATGTGGGTGGATTGACATATTCAGGTCCGGTGGAAGGAGAGGCGGCAAGTCGCTGCCGGCTGACACCGTCTCAACCAGTGTCGTAATTCTTCAGAGGCAATGGTTCCCCCGCCTCAGGGAGAGGACCCGGAGCCCATGCAGGCCACCAAGACCAGCCTCACCAGAGGTACACCAGCGCCACCAGAAGAAAAACTTTTGTCTTTACTGCGGTCAAGCTGGTCACTTCATTTTCCAAAAAAAGCCCGGACTCACCAGTAGCAGGGAAAGTGTTGGTGAGCCCTACCTTGAGACTGTTCCTGGGACGCACCATCTGTCACCTCTGTCTCACCCGCTTACTGCTGCCAGCGGGTTTGCACACCCTGGCAACATTCATCGACCGTGAGGCACATGTCTCCGTCATTGACAATGCATTGGCATGGCAGCTTGACATCGACAGGATTCAATTTTCCCAGCCATTCATTGAATGGTCGCATTCTAGGGACCGTCACCCACCAGGCGAGACTCATATGGATGCTCCTATCCAGGCGCCGTCACGAGATCAGTTTGCACATCCTGAGATCACCCTTCTTTCTTGAGTTACCTCATGCTCCGTGGTAAAAACCCACACATCAACTGGACAACGTCTGTCCTGGGGTCCTCAAGTCTGCCAGAAGCAAGCCTTAGTCCCTCAGTCTGTGACCAACACATCCCATTCCCTGGTCTCTCAAGGTTTCCGCTGGAGTTCCATGACTTCTGAGAGGTTTTCAGAAAGACAAAGTCCACCTCGCTTCCTCTTCACCATTCCTACAATTGTTCCACTGTGTCCTTCTGCTGGTCCTCTGGTGCCGCAGCTGCCTTCCAAACCCTTGAATCACGCTATGTGCCATGTGACATGCCTTAACAGGAATAACATCTGTCTAGCTACAGAATCAGCAGGAACTGCAAGAGTTGCTTCAGAAGGTGTCATAAGGTGAACAATGAACCTTGATCGCTGAACTGATTTGATGAGCATTCACATGAGGCAGGGGCGTGGCTTTGGGTCAGCAACAGAGGGGGAGGGAACAAAAGCAGGCGTCCCACAGGCTCCTCAAATTGCTGACTGCAGGTTTAAGGGCACTTTGTATAAGTTCTGGAACCTGCATTCTTATAATAATAATAATAATGTTGTCATTATTATTATTGATATTTTTGCTTTTAATTTTCATTTGTAAATGCTGTCAATGGCATATGTAATTTATTACTGATTTCACACTTTGTCCTCTGAACCTACAGAAAGAAAGATGAACCACAACAAAACATTTTCACATCAGTCAGCTGTGCTGAATAAGCTGCGTCTGGAGGGCCGCCTTTGTGACGCCGTCATCAGAGTGGACAACGTTGAATTTAAAGTCCACAAAATCATCCTCTGCAGCTGCAGCTCCTGGTTTAGGTGAGGCTCACGTCTTCCATATCACAGTCCAACATCGCTTTTGAGGCGATTTACTGTTATTCCTCTGCTGTGTCTCGATCCTTAGCAGCCTCTTTGAAAACTGGTGTGCCCCAGACCAGATCGTCTTTGAGATCTCTGGAATGTCTCCTCACATTATGCAAATCATCATAGCTTTTGCTTACACCGGCATCGTCTCTGTGACCCCAGAGAATGTGCAGGACCTGTTACTAGCAGCTGACCAGTACAACCTAATGGACATTGTTCAGATCTGCTGGAGTTTCCTGGAGAAAGAACTTTCCCCAAAGAACTGTATTGGCATCTGGAAGTTCACACAAACCATTGAAACCCCTGAACTGCAGGCCAAGGCCTACCACTACATCAGTGACCACTTTGAGGAAGTTGCTATTGGAGAGGAGTTCGTAGAACTCTCTATGCACGAGCTCTACGACCTCCTCAAGAGAGACCAACTCAAGGTGAGGAAGGAGAGCAATGTGTTTGAGGCCATCCTTCGATGGATCGCCCATGCACCCGGGGAGCGAGAAAAAGATTTTGTCCTGCTCTTTCCAAATGTAAGTTAAGAAGCAGATTGATGTCACATTGTACAGGTTAGATTGACTACCTTTTTAGTGAAACTTGTCTTTAAGAAACATTTACTGTGTTTGTGAGTGTAGGATTGGAAAAGTGGGCTGAAGACAGTTTCACATTCGTATTAAGAAGTATTAATTATCAAATCCATCTTCTTACTCTGTGTAGGTCCGTCTAGCCCTGACAACTGAAGACTACATCACGTTCAATGTGATGTCCAATGAGCTGGTGCGGAGAGACTCACAAGCCATGCAGATGGCTGTCTGTGCTCGAGACATCATTTCGTGCAGCCTAAACAGGCCTGGTGTCTCTAGTTTCTGCAACCCTCCTGCACGTCCTCGCATGCCTACTGCCATTCTTTTAGCCACTGGTGGCTTTCATGGCAGGAGTAATCCAGCCTCCTGCATTGAGGCATATGATGTTCGTTCTGACCACTGGGTCAAATTGAAAGACAATATGCAGTCTTGCATCGGTTACCATGGCACTGTTTTCTTCAACGGGTGCATTTACTGCGTTGGTGGCTATGACCTACTTGAATATCGCAACAATTTGTGTCAGTTAGACCTTCACACACACACCTGGACTGAGCTGTCACCCATGTACTACCGTCGGACCTATGTGAGCACAGTTGTGCTCAACGGGTACATCTATGCCATTGGAGGCAAAGAAAGACACAGGCAACTAAAGACTGCAGAGCGCTACAATCCTGATGCCAACGAGTGGAACTTAATTGCCCCCATGAATGAAAGGAGGAGTGACTCCAGCTGCACAACTCTCCACAATAAGGTGGGTGGAGCTAAAAGGAGTCCTAGCTGAAAATAAGCCCAACAATTTTCATCACAATGTAATTCTTCAGCAGTTGACTAGTAAGACAAGAAAACATTACAAATGTATGTTTGATTATACTGGAACCTTGCTTAAACATGTATGCCAGTGTATTTGTGTTTCTGGTCTGAACATGTATTGTAAGAAGGTGTGGAATATGCCTGTTTAAATTTCATGGGTGACATTTTAGCCTGAAAAAAATCCATATATCCTCAACTTTACTCTCCAGATTTACATTTGTGGAGGTTTAGATGGAGATCAGTACCTGCAAACAGCAGAATTTTATGCTCCAGAGACCGACCAGTGGACCATGATGCCGCTAATGCTCAGTTCCCGCAGTGGAATTGGAGTAACAACGTACGCTGGGAAAATCTTTGCAGTAAGATCATGACACACTGACTTAATACAAAACTCGTGAGGATATTGCTGCATCCACAATTTCCCACTACATACCCAATCACGACAGTGCTCTCCAGTAGCAGTCTGGTTCATTGGTACACAGTACTTACAATTCACTCACAAAAACAATGCTCTAACAATGATTGAAAGTTCCAACATTGCATATGCAAGGCAGGTACGTTTGACTTATTATTCTCCCTTTCCTCCGTAGGTTGGTGGCTTTGACGGTAGTAATCGTCTGCGAAGTGCAGAGGTCTATGATCCCGTGACCAACACCTGGCAGGAAGTGTCCTCCATGTTGACCTCACGTAGCAACTTTGGCATTGGAGTGATTGAAGACAAGTTGTTTGTTGTTGGAGGTTTTACTGGCAGCGTCCACACCTCCAAGGTGGAGTTTTATGAAGACTCCAGTGGTGAGTGGTTTGAAGCCTGTGACCTCGAACAACCCTGCAGTGCTCTGAGCTGCTGTGTCTTGTCTGGGCTCCCAAACGTGTCAGACTTTGTCCGACCTCGTGACATGCTGCCACTTCTCCAGCTGGACATAGACGACTCTCTGCTGAACTGAACATAGAATAGAAAGAACAAAAAAGAAACGAGAAACAAAATGAGCATGAGATGAGGACTAAAGGAACTGATGCTGGTAAAATTGCCCTCCATCTTTAGAGACCGGCATTCTTTAGACTTAACATTTTATTATTGGCTCACCTGGCTTGGAACCTTGCTGAGGTACTACAAAAGATACCAGGTACAAGGTTCCATCCACAGTGAAAATGCAGAAAACACCGGGTCGAGTCAAGGGTAAGGAGCTCAGTCATCTGAGAGGAGCTCAAGAGTAGAACCGCTGCTCCTTTGCATTGAGCCGAGCCAGTCGAGGTGGTTCGGGCATCTTTTTAGGATGCCACCTGGATGCCTCCCTCAGGAGGTCCAACTGGGAGGAGGCCCCGGGGCAGACCAAGGACCAGGTGGACAGAATATATTTCCATCCTGGCATGGGAATGCTTCGGGATCCCCCAGTCAGAGCTGGCTGTTGTTGCCAGGGAAAGGGAAGTCTGGGGCTTCCTGCTGAAGCTGCTAACCTCGGATAAGTGGTGGAAGATGGATGGATGGATGGATGGAGTCGAGGTGAGTCGAGTCGTGCTGGAACCATTTCTGGTATATAGTACTGTAACTATTTTTTATTTTACATTACCTTATTTTTATTTATTATTGTGTGCTGTGTGTATTACTGGAGTTATTTTTTATCCTTAATATTTCATTTATATTCTATTTTATGTGTCTGGCACCTTACACCAAGACAGATTCTTGGTATGTACCATCCTACTTGGCAATAAATACAGATTCTGATTCTGATATATACTGTGTTGGGCCATTGATGTATTGTGCCCGTCATATGAAAAGTATTTTAAAAAGCATTAACGTTCACTTTAATCAGTTGTGATTGTTTTTGTGTGCAACGATTTATACTCGTATTTATATCCATAGTACAGATGATCATGACAAAAAAAGACGTCATAAAATTTAAACGGTAACATCTTGCAAAAAGCAGTATGATTGATCTTTAAACAGTAAAATCATATTTTAATGATAATTTAATCCAACACAAAATGATATGATAATATTATTCAATTATTCAGTATTATGTTACAATTGCAGTGTCTGCCAAATAACTAAACAGGTCACCTTCTATTATATGTACTAATATAATACACAAAATAAATTCTGTTTGGACAATATCATATGAGTTTTGACAATTATAAGGGATTTCTTTCCTCAGCCATGCATTAAACATAGTGTTGACACCATGTGCAGATATAGCCATATATTTGGAATACTGACAGGCCCTCCAATAATCAGGAGAACAACAAAAGATAGCATTCTTAATAAACACATAGGAATATATTCTTGGTGTGAAAGTCACCATTTGCCCCCAAAGCATCTCTGTGGCTCAAAGACCTCATGCTTTTCTAAACCTGGAGAAAATTAAGTATACTCTGAGGGGGTCATCTGAGAAATCTGAGACTGTCTGGGGCGCAATGATAGACTATATGTCAAATTGCAGACATAGTGCTAATGCTTCACACCGTGTCATTACATGTCAACATATTTTATTTAATTGGACTATGGGTTGCTTTCCATTTACATGTTCTTCTGTACTGTATACTAGGAATGGATAGGGCAATTCTTATTGTTTATGTATGTATCTTTTACAGCTGTAAAGACTTTGGGATGGGGGAGGGTGCAGGAGGAAAATGCAAAAAAAAAAGAAATGTCATCAATGTTCAAGAAATGTCACTGTACCATGCCTTTAAGAATAAATAAAATTTTTAAAAATCTTGTAACCCTGGTAACTAAGTCCATCAGCGAGATAACTGCAAGCTTTTAGGTGTGACTAATATTTCAAATTCATTAAATACTTGACGGATTTCATCTCTGCTTTTTGCGGATGATGTTGTCCTGTTGGCTCCCTCGACCCAGGACCTGCAGCGTGCACTGGAGCGGTTCGCAGCCGAGTGTGAAGCAGCTGGCATGAAAATCAGCACCTCCAAGTCCGCGGCCATGGTTCTTGACCGTAAAGAGGTGGCTTGCCCCCTCCTTGTTGGAGGAGAGTCCCTGCCTCAAGTAGACAAGTGAGGGATGGATGAGGGTGTGAGATTGACAGGCAGATCCGTGTAGCAGCCGCAGTGACGCGTTCTCTGTACCTGTCTGTCGGCGTGAAGAAGGAGCTGAGCCGAAAGGCTATGTTCCTACCCTCTCAAGATGGACAGTGTTTATTAGAAGACAACGATGTAAGTAGCAAAGATGCCAGCTCGAACGCTTAGATGCTTTAGCTAAAGCTCCTGTTGGAAGTATGTCGTTGAGAAGATGAAAGCCTTCATGCCGCCTCCCCTGTGAGTAGCAAGAGATGGTGCAAGACCAACTTGTGAAAAAATAACTTGTGAAACTAATGTTGCCAACCAAATGTCGAGCTGGCAAATCTAGGAACAGCCTGTCACAGCTAAACTTGGAAGTCCTGCATCACCTCGGTAATTCCAACGGGGAATCACGGTGGTTGTGTTTCTGCAGGAGACACACTGCATACGCGACAACATCCTCAAGATCCCCCCAACACCTTTCTGGGTCCACCCACAGCAAGCAGCACGGTGTAGCAATGTTCATCCAGGAGACATCAGTCATCAGCGTCTACAAGCCCCCTCCAGCTGAGCTGTCTGTCCTCTCTACACAGAATGAGCTCCTCTTTAAAAATCATGGGAAATGAGGCCAGTTAGACAATACCACTACCATGGGGGGCGTTACCTTGTCCGAAATATACCCACCATAACGACAGAGGGAAAATGAGCATTTTAAGGAAAAAAAAAAAGACATTCACCTTTTCCACCACAGAAATAAATACCACAACGTACTTCAAACCCAACACCCCCTCTACTATTCCCTGCGCCCTCTGAGATGGACTTTAAATACCACCTTCAATGCGCACTTCTGTTCGGGGACATCCGAACCGGACGTGGGAATCAGAAAGTGGGTGAGTGTTCGTATGTAAGAGTTGAGACAGAATACTGCTTGTAAGAGGGACATGAGATAGTGGTTACTGCACTACATGCCACAGAGCCCCCAACGGCCCTGTAAGCCCGACGCCAACCATGTTCATCCTCATTGCTGCAACAGTGGGTGTGGGCATTTGAGACATCACTCCAGTCTCTCCTCCTCTCTCACCCCCGCATTCCAATGTTTAGTTCAGAGATGAGTGAGAGACGGTGAGAAGGGGGGAGGCCCACCTTCTCACATGTACTGACGTACAGCACCGTCAATGTGATAAAATGAATGCAATTAATATTTGAATGTAGTAGTTATCGTTGGAGCCAGTGCCGCAGGTCGCTCCAACTGCCGGTTCCTGGTGGGGGCACCAATGATCACAAAGCTATTAATTTCATATTCCCAGCACAGACTATGCAGACCGGAAGTTACAAAACTACGGCACAAAGAATCCAGTCAATTTCCAAATGACGCACCAAACACAGACTCCAGCAGCCCAGCACAACACAGGCTACAGGGAACAAGTCCTGACAGATCCTAACAAATATAATGTAGAACTGAAAAGTGTTGACAATTTTTTAAAAAAAAATCACAATGACAACAGCAGCATAAAATAAAAACTTTTAACCGCTGTTTACTGGTGATTTAGTCTATTTCCATTTGTAAATAAATACACAATTACAGCATTAAGTGTAACATAACTGGTTCTGGTTGTGGAATTTCTATTTGATTTGATTTTTGACCTTTTGTTCTTTAGTTTTGTGTTGTCGCTGTGTTGTTATTGAAAATGGGTTCATGTTTAAGTTTCATTTTAAAGGACTGTTTATATTTATTGGAGGGCATCATAAAGCAGTTGTGCTAATGGCCCAATTGTGATTTTTTTACTCAAAAGAAATACAATCTTGAATACACACATGCAGTTTGTGTGAGTGTATGAAAGCTGATGGTGAAAGTGACTGCTGCGATGCTTAAATGTTGTCTGGGGCACCAAATTGCTCAGGGTACTGTCTAACTTAATCTGGACATGTGCCCCGTAGCTTTGTTCTTTCTCCAGGATGTCCTTTGAGGACATCAAGGACACACATCATGAAGGCCTGTCATAAATGTCAGCTAATTCTTAAAAGTCACTGCAATCCCTAGTAGATTTTAGTCAGTTTCAGATATGTGGACACTGAACACAGGTAGGACAAGCTATGTTTGAGTCTTTGTAGAGCACAAGTACAAACTTACATCAAATACATACTCTGAAAAATACTAAACAATACTGAAATTAAGGGCAATTACATGTATGTATGTATTTATATGTGTTTATTTCTTCTATGATATGTTTAGTAGATTTCAACACTGTTTATTACTAATTTAAAAACACGTGTTCTGGAATCTGCAGTCTTATCAGCTCCTAATTGTAATTATTTATTAATATCATTTTATTTTGTTTAATCAGATCAGATGAGAATTTTTATTGACACTGGACATTATACATGACGTACAACAAAATTAAAAACGCTGACGAATGCTGACGATTGCTGACGAAAATTTTTCATACAAGTTTTCTTTTACGCTGTTTAAATTATTAATTAAACTAAATTAATTTAAATTCACATCGCTACACAAATAAAACATGCTAAACAACAAAAGCATGCTAAGGTTAATTGGTCACTCTAAACTGCCTGTAGGTGTGAGTGTGTCCTTGAATGGTTGCCTGTCCTTCATGTGGCCCTGCAATGAGCTGGCGACTCGTCCAGGGTGTACCCTGCCATTTGTCGGTTCCAGTACAACTGTGACCTGTTACCAAAGCGAGAAGATGGAATGTAGGAACAAATTTTCATTATTAACACTGAGTTCACTCTTTGTCCCCTGAACGTACAGAAAGAAAGATGAACCACAACAAAACATTTTCACATCAGTCAGCTGTGCTGAACAAGCTACGACTAGAGGGCCGCCTGTGTGACACAGTCATCCGAGTGGACGATGTTGAATTTAAAATCCACAAACTCATCCTCTGCTGCTGCAGCTCCTGGTTCAGGTGAGCTCCAAATGTTCCCCATCACCATGCAATATGAATAGTTTTGAAGCGTTACAGGAAGTTTACTGTTACTCTTCTGCTGTGACCCGTATCTGGATCCTTAGGAGCCTCTTTGAAAACTGGTGTGCCCCAGACCAGATCATCTTTGAGATCTCTGGAATGTCTCCTCAC